>CAPT01000158.1:0-90546 GCA_001039675.1 Nakaseomyces delphensis CBS 2170
TAACTACTACTATATATATATATATATATATATATAGTGATAATGACATGAACGATAAAAGTTTTATAAATAAGCGCTAAAGAGTTCTCGGTTAAACTACTACAGCCCCCCTAAAGAAATCCATTGTAATTGAAGAAACTATTTCTTTTGAACGAACTTGGCGGTCTTAAAAACTCTTTTTAATAAATGCGCATTTAACGTATGGAGGGTTGGCCGAGTGGTCTAAGGCGGCAGACTTAAGATCTGTTGGACGGTTGTCCGCGCGAGTTCGAACCTCGCATCCTTCACTAACTGAATTTTTTTTTTATTTTCAATCCCACCGAGGGTAGCAAACAGAAATATTATTCGTGTCACCCGCCTTATAAAACAACTGTCCAATCATATCGAAGCAGGAAATGTGTCCGGGTAATTTCATTATATTTTTTTTGGTTTTCTTTCAGTTTTCACGAGGGCAGAGGGAAGATATGGTACGGGTCCTTCTGTGGCTTTTTATTTTTATTTTGATCGTCTCTCTCTCTTTCTCTTCTATTGGGTTTTTCCCTCCCAGTTGGTGATAATGTTTTGAAGCCAAAGTAGCTAAGTTCTAATGGGAACAGAGACTACAAGGAAAACGGAACCCTGTATTCTTTCAAGTATCATAGAAATTTGTTTAAAAACAAGAGTTTAATCTGACAAGACTCATTATAAGAAGGTATTAAGGTTTGTTGGTTTGTTTTGCGAAAGGAAATAGAAAACTCCGTCAGACTTTACAAAAGGGATAAAGAAGAAAAAGAGTGGTTTTTGTTTTGAGAAGATAGTATATTAGAAAAGAAAGAATGAGTTTCCGTTTGTCTGTAAGAACAGCCTCTAGAGCTGCTTTGTCTCAATCCATGCGCACCTCTACCAGGTTTGCTCCTGTGTGTCTAATGCGTTACAACTCTACCAAAACACCTGATCCAAAGACCAAGGCCGCCTCTTTGATTGATGCTTTGCCTGGTAATACTTTTTTGACCAAGACTGGTATCTTGGGCACTTCCGCAGCAGCTATCATCTATGGTATTTCCAACCAGCTTTACGTCATCAACGATGAAAGTATTCTATTGCTGATTTTCCTGGGTTTCTCCGGTCTAGTTGCCAAGTTCTTGGCTCCTTTGTACAAGGACTTCGCCGACTCTAGAATCAAGAAAGTTAGTGATATCCTGAACTCCTCAAGAGCAAGACATGTCGACGCTGTCAAGGACAGAATCGAGTCCGTGTCTGAACTACAGAACGTCTCCGAGACCACAAAGGTTTTGTTCGATGTCTCTAAGGAGACCGTTGAATTGGAGGCCAAGGCCTTTGAGCTAAAGCAACAAGTCGAATTGGCCAACGAGGCTAAGTCTGTGTTGGAATCGTGGGTGAGATACGAGGCCTCCCTGCGTCAACTACAACAAAAACAACTAGCTGAAGCTATCATCGCAAAGGTTGAAGGTGAGTTGACAAACCCCAAGTTCCAGGACAAGATCTTGCAGCAATCTATCACTGAAGTTGAACACGTTTTGTCTACAATGAAATAAATGTGAAGTCCTGATGTTTGTTTTTTTTCTATATTATTGTTAATTTTCTTTTTGTCTCCTTCCTTTTTATTCGATTTTGTTTGTTCACTCCTATTATCCTTCCTGAACTGATCTTGTTGATAATTTTATGTGGGAGTGGTTACTGTGGTCGGATAATTTTTTGATATATATTCGTTATCCCCAATTTTTACAAGAAAAGAAAGAAAGAAAACTTTAGCAAGAATTATTATTACAAAGTCAACTTCAAATCTCAAAAACAATATACTGCATCGAGTATATAGCACATATAAATAAGTACTAGTATTCCTAAATTAAAAAAAAAATAAAACACCAAACATTAAAAATATAACACCAATTTGGATATCAATAATAACTCGATCTACTTACAATAGATTAGGGTTTTGACTAACTACAATCATCCTCACTACAAAATGAACTGTAATGATATGCAGTTATAAAATGTTACTTGATGCATGACGGGTCTACGTATTTAAAATCTGCCCCAAACAACTGGGAAAAGATTGAAGTACTAGCGTATTTAATATTTTCAAAAAAAATATAAAATTAGTATCAATTCTTGGTTAACTGGTTCCTGAAAAAAAAAGGTTATTGTTATTATGTTATTATATTATTGTACAGTTAAAAATGATACTTACAAAATTTCATGTAGCATGTCCGGATTAAAAATGGTTTATCATAATAGGGAGGTCGTCTATTCTTCCTCCGCAGCCTCTTCGTCACCGCCTTCAGCCTTAGCAGCAGCATGCTTTCTGGCGACTCTACCTGGTCTGGCACCGCCGAATGGGGATGTTGGAGCAAAGTCGATGTGCTTCTCGGAGTCCAATCTGACCATGAAGGATGGAATGTTAACGATTTGCTTACCAACTGCAATGTGTCTTTGAGTGATCAAGACTCTAGCGTGGTGTACAGACTTGGCCAAGCCGAGCTTGTAAACTTGGGTTTGCAATCTTCTTTCTAAGAAATCTTCGACCTTCAAGGCCAAGACGTAATCCAGCTTCTTCTTGTCCTCGGACAAGACACCGATTCTCACTAATCTTCTGATCAAAGCATTACCTTCGAAAAGTCTCTTTGGGTCCTTTTCGTCACGGGTCAGCAGGTCTCTGGCGGCTCTTCTGATCTTCGACAATTGGAAAGAGATTCTGTAGATCTCTCTCTTGTTTTTCAGACCGAATTCACCGGCAAGCTTCAGTTCAGCATCCAAACGGGAAGATTCGTAAGGTCTCTTTGGTGTAGAGTAAGTCTTGGAGTATGTTCTTGGAGCTCCTATAAATAATATACAACTCAAAAAAAATCAACAGAAAAAAAGCAAATATTTCAATCAATTTCAGAGTTTAACAAGATTGTTAGTTTCACTTATATCTCAGGAAACAGGGGAAGGTACTAGAGAGTGTTTGCAGTTTGAGAACCTCAATCATGCAAATAATTTACGGGGGTGGAGCAATGCTGGCGTTACGCTAACACTTACTTATCCTACAAATATTTTCTTTACAATCTTTCTTTAGGACGTCTATACGTCAGAAAAAAAAAAGTTCCCTTCAAACCAAAGTTTTCAATAACAAAAAACCACCATGTTAACATCCTCTACATATGCAAACATTGCATATGTAGAATTTTCCTTGACCTGAAGTGTCGGGGGTTCAGTGCCAAGATAGTAGGATAGAAACAATGGAGTTGGTTTAGAGGGGGGAAAAGAAAATAGATGAGGGACCCGAAAACCTCTCTTTCCTAACGGAAAGATTTCTAATCAAAAAGGAGTTAGAATAACAAAAAGGATAACATACTTGGCATTATTAGTTTGGATTGTTTATCTTATGGATTTGTCTGTTGTTTGTTATATATGAAAAAATAATGGAACTTATACAGGATTGAAATATTTGAATACTTTGTAGCTAAATGAAAAACTGAAAAAATAACCAACTTGACAGAAATAAATGAAATAACTGAAAAAATAAAAAAATAAAAAAATGAATGAAAAAAAAATATATATTTTTCTTTTCATAATTTTTTTTCCGATCAGTATTGGGTGTACGGGTGCACAGTCACAAAAAATAAATTTATTTACTTCAAGCGGAGCGCGGGTAACTTCCGAGTTCGCAACAGAAAAAAAAAAAAAGAAATTATTTACATATTAAAACTGGGCAGAGCGTTACGCGTCTTTTCCCCCTTTATTTTTTTTTTTTCGTGTTTCTTTCCATCCTAAAAAAACTACGGCCGCTGTAGTGTTTTTTTGCGCCTACTCAGACGGTAGTAGTCTCCGTGTGCGCTCTCTCGGTTACCCTCTCCGTTCCCACAATGGTGCGGTCATTACACTGGGAAGTGGAAGAAATCACTGGCTTCAGAGCGAACGAAAAAAAAAATTAAAAAAAAAGACAAAAAGTCGCAATTTCCCACGGTGGTATATAAGCGATGGCCCGGAAAATCCTGGAAAACTTGGGGACCATTAAAAAAAAAGAACGACGCAAAAAATAATAAACAACAAAATAATAATAAAAACGTTGACCGCGGCAGGTTTCGAACAGCAGACGGATTTTAAGGTTTTACCCGGACAACAAATTTTTTTCTTTCTTTTTTTTTAAATTAACCGCTGATTTTAGATCTCGGCGGCTAAAAAAAAAGTATTTAAGAAAACAAGGTTCTTCTTTTTTTTCTTTTATATCTATTTTTATGATTATTATAGATGACATCTAAAATTTCAAGACTAGATAGACAGGTTATCCTGTTGGAGACAGGTTCTACGCAGACTATACGGAACGTGGCCGCTGACCAGCTAGGAGAGTTGGCGAAACAGCACCCGGAAGATATCCTATCGTTGCTGAGCAGGGTGTACCCGTTTCTGACCTCGAAGAAATGGGAGACGCGGGTCACCGCCGCGAGAGCGGTCGGCGGTATAGTGTCTCATGCCGCGGTATGGGATCCGAACGAGGATGACGTGAAGGAAGAGGAAGTGGATATAAAGAAGGAGGAGGATGCAGATGTACGAAGTGTTATGAATGCGAAGATTAAGTTGGAACAGGATACAAAACTCAGGCTGGAGGAGCTTATCAGTGAGGACGGCAGTTTGCTCGAGGACTCGGAGCTGAACGGTGGGCTGTCGCTCTCCAACTGGCACCTCAACGAGCTGTTTAAGTCCGGTAAAGTGTTCCTGGCATCTAGCATAAACGACTACGACGAGAATAATAATAAGAAATGTCCGTCGCTCCCCGCAGGTGCAGATACCGAAGACAACAATAGTAATAGCGCAGATGTAAAAGTAGAGGAGAAACATAGCACCACTGAAGAGACGGCAGTAAACAATACCAACAGCAAGAAATCGGCGAGAATGCTTGCGATGGCCAAGCGGAAAAAAAGGATGCAGAAATCAAAACCAATTGCGCAAAGTGAGGTTAATCTTTCTGAAAGTTCAGTATATAAAAAACTAATGAGTGACGACAAAAAATCAGTACCAACACAACTTTCAAACCCCAAGTTTGAGATCACAGAACAATCGGATCCAAATGCTATCATGGTTGAAGCAGCGGTACCGAAAATCCTGGAGAAACATGAACGAGTCGCAGGTCTAATATGGCAGTTCCAAGGTATATTCGAATTACTACTACAAAATTTGATGAACGATGTTTGGGAAGTTAGACATGGTGCTGCCCTGGGCTTAAGAGAATTAATGAAAAAACATTCACCTGGAATTAATAGAATAAAAGGCAAAACTAGGGAGGAAAATAATAAACGAAACCATCAAGGTTTGGAAGATTTAGCCACGAGACTATTGACCATTTTTGCATTGGATAGATTTGGTGATTACATCTACGATACTGTAGTCGCCCCAGTTCGCGAGTCAGCAGCGCAGGTCTTGGCAGCACTTTTACTGTACCTTCCAGATGATCTGTCACTCAAGGTTTTCGAGAAACTTGGAGAATTGGTGTTCCAGGACCCGTTAGTAACTGGTATGCCAAATAAGATTTGGGAGGCCACACATGGTGGTTTGTTAGGTGTCTTATATTTTGTTAGCATTAAGCAAGAATTTCTAATCAAGGAGAATTTACTTGATAAAGTTGTAGAAACAGTGTTGTATGGTCTGAACCAAAATGACGATGACGTGAAATGTGTTGCTGCATCGATTCTAACTCCAATTACAAAAGAATTTGTTAAGCTAGAGATGGGTACACTAGACCTCGTTATTACTACAATTTGGAATTCGTTAACCCAATTAGATGATGATTTATCATCTAGTGTCGGTGCAGTTATGGACTTATTGGCCACTTTATGCCAATATGATGAAGTTCTAGAGGTTTTGAAGCAAAAGGCAATCGAGCAACCTTTGGAATGGTCTTTTAAGTCACTTGTCCCAAAATTATACCCATTTTTAAGACATTCGATATCATCCGTCCGTAAATCCGTTCTTAAGTTACTAGAAGCATTCATGTCCATAAAAGATGACTCTACCAAGAACTGGCTAAATGGAAAGGTTTTCAGATTAGTATTTCAAAATATTCTGTTGGAGCAAAATCCAGTAATCTTACAATTATCATATGATGTTTACAAAAGTCTACTAGAACATTATAAACTGAAACATACTGAAAAGACTTTGGATCAGGTTTTCTGCAAACATCTGCAACCTATTTTACACCTATTAAATACACCAATTGGTGAAAGAGGTAAAAATTACAGCATGGAAGTCCATTATATTTTAAAATCTTCGCCACATTATCAACTTCATCCTGAAAAGAAACGTAGCGTACATGAGAGCTCTACGACATCAGATATTCCAAATCCACGGCCAAATGAAAACATTAACATTGATATTCCAATGATCAGCGGTGATGTCACACTTCTGGGAGAGGAGAAAGTTTTGAATACGAGAGTACTTGGTGCCAAAGCATTCGGTTTAACCTTGACTATGTTCCAAGAAGCTACAGTGCAATCTTTCTTTAGCAATGTGTTGGTACGTTGTTTAGAGTTACCTTATGCTACTCCAAGAATGCTGACTGGTATAATAGTTAGTAGATTTTGTTATTTTTGGCTGGAACAGCATCCAGAACATACACGCGTTCCAGGTTTTGTATCTGATATTTTTGCTCCAGCCATGAACGAGCAACTGAGTAACCCATCTGACCTTCCAGTTTTTCGCGAATTAATTCCAAGTCTAAAGTCATTGAGAACTAGTTGTCAAACGCTTTTGGCCACTTTTGTGGATGTTGGTATGTTGCCCCAACATAAGTTACCAAATGTTGCAATTGTTGTACAGGGTGAAACTGACGCTGGACCAGAAGCATTCGGTTTGGTGACTGCGGAAAAAGTATATAATGAATATTATGATAAGATGTTCAAAGCACTTGGAAATTCTTACAAATTATTAGCAAAAAAGCCACTTGAAGATTCCAAGCATAGAGTGAAATTAGCAATTGACTCTGCTAAGGAATCAAGACAAAAAAAGTTGTGCTCTATTTTGGCCAATTATGCCTCCTCTGTCTTATTATTCTCAGAGTTACCAACAAAATTGAACCCAATTATCAGATCACTGATGGATGCTGTAAAAGAAGAATCCAATCAATCTCTACAAGAAAT
The DNA here is from genome assembly GCA_001039675.1 of Nakaseomyces delphensis CBS 2170. Taxonomy (NCBI): domain Eukaryota; kingdom Fungi; phylum Ascomycota; class Saccharomycetes; order Saccharomycetales; family Saccharomycetaceae; genus Nakaseomyces; species Nakaseomyces delphensis. The sequence goes on from CAPT01000158.1 coordinate 7,116, forward strand.
GGCAGGAGATTCTGTGATCTCCTTGATCCGCGAGTTGTTGAAGAACGATAAAATGAATGTAGCTAATAAGATTGTTAAGAATCTGTGTGGTTTCTTATGTGTCGATACTTTTGAAGTTCCAGATTTCAAACAAAATGAGAGTTACAAAGATAAATTGCTAACTCTTGTCCGCGAAATTGATGCATTTGCTATTAATGAAGATGCAGAGCTATATAAAGTTGCCGAAGAGGCCAAATTAAAAAGGAAGGGTGGTATATATACACTTGGACGGTTACTTGAAATTTTTGGCTCTAGGGCTCTGGATGATATCCCTCAACTAAAGAAAACGTTCCTTGATCCGTTAGAACAAGTTCATGATCTGGATAACATTGATTCATCCTATGGGCAAACAATTACCGATTACTTTGGTGTTCTTAGAGTGTTATTTCCATTCATGGACCCTTCAATTCAAGATAACGCTGTCATTTCAAAATTTTCAAAAATGCTAGGCTTTTTGAAATGTTCATATGCTGTTATAAGATATTCAGTTGCCCGCACATTTGCGGATTTAGCAAAATATCAACCAATCTCAGTTATGCCATTTATCATCAAATATATTCTACCAATGGTCAATGATGCCGGTTCATTGTATGACAGACAAGGTGCTATTGAAGTTATATATCATCTTTCAGTATCGATGGAAGCTGACATTCTTCCATATGTTATCTTTCTGATCGTGCCTCTATTGGGTAGAATGAGTGATCCAAATGAAGATATTAGAAGCTTGGCAACAACTACCTTTGCATCTATTATCAAACTTGTACCTTTGGAGGAAGGTATTAAAGACCCAGAAGGTATGCCAGAGGAATTGATGAAGGGGCGTGAAAGAGAGCGTGATTTTATCCAACAGATGATGGATCCCTCAAAGGCGAAACCGTTCAAGTTACCAGTTGCAATAAAGGCAACGCTTAGAAAATACCAACAGGATGGTGTTAATTGGTTGGCTTTTCTCAATAAATATCATTTACATGGCATTCTTTGTGATGATATGGGGCTTGGTAAGACTTTGCAAACCATCTGTATCATAGCCTCTGATCAATATATTAGACAAGAAGAATTTAAGAAATCAGGTAATATTGAATTCAGACCTTTACCGTCCTTAATTATTTGTCCTCCATCTTTAACTGGTCATTGGGAAAATGAATTTGAACAATATTCTCCATTTTTGAAGACTATTGTTTATGCAGGAGGTCCATCCGTGCGCTATCCTCTAAGAAGTCAATTAGAGTCCGCTGATATTATTATTACATCATATGATGTTGCGCGAAATGATCTAGAAACGTTCATAAAATTTGATTATAACTACTGCGTGTTAGATGAAGGACATCTAATCAAAAATGCTCAATCTAAACTTGCGAAGGCAGTTAAACAAATTCATGCTAATCACAGATTAATACTGACAGGTACACCTATTCAGAATAATGTTGTTGAACTTTGGTCGCTGTTTGATTTCTTGATGCCTGGATTTTTGGGAACTGAGAAATCGTTCCAGGAGCGTTTTGCGAAGCCGATCGCTGCTTCGAGGAATAGTAAAACTTCATCGAAAGAGCAAGAGGCAGGTGCTCTTGCTTTGGAAGCCCTCCACAAACAAGTTTTACCCTTCATGTTAAGAAGATTAAAGGAAGATGTTCTTTCGGATTTGCCCCCAAAAATTATTCAAGATTATTACTGTGAATTAAGTGACCTCCAGAAGCAACTTTATGAAGATTTTGCCAAAAAGCAAAAAAATGTAGTTGAAAATGATATACAGAACCCTGCTGATGTCGATAATAAACAACATATCTTCCAAGCCTTACAATATATGAGGAAGTTATGCAATCATCCAGCGTTAGTCCTATCGAATGACCATCCTCAACTCCACCAAATTCAGGAATATTTGAAACAAACAAATTGTGATTTGCACGATATTGTGAATGCTCCAAAATTGAATGCTTTAAGGACGCTATTGTTTGAATGTGGTATTGGTGAAGCTGACATGGAAAAGAAATCTGATGAAGAACAATTATTAACAGGTAGTGTAATTTCACAGCATAGGGCACTGATCTTCTGTCAGCTGAAGGATATGTTGGATATGATTGAAAATGATTTATTTAAAAGATATATGAAATCAGTGTCCTATATGAGGTTGGACGGCAGTGTTGATCCACGAGATAGACAAAAAGTGGTTAGAAAGTTTAATGAAGACCCATCAATTGATTGTTTATTGTTAACGACAAAGGTTGGTGGTTTAGGTTTGAACTTGACTGGTGCTGATACCGTGATCTTTATTGAACATGATTGGAATCCAATGAATGATTTGCAAGCGATGGATAGGGCTCATAGACTGGGACAAAAGAAGGTTGTTAATGTTTATAGAATTATAACTAAGGGTACGTTAGAGGAAAAGATTATGGGTCTGCAAAAATTCAAGATGAATATTGCATCTACTGTTGTCAACCAACAAAACAGTGGTCTGTCTTCTATGGATACTCACCAGCTACTTGATCTTTTCGACACCGATAATGTTCCATCGCAAAATGGTAAAGAAGGTACAGTTGAATCGGCTGATAAATTGCCGGATGACGTTGCGAATGAAACTGGCCTAAGTGGTAAGGCCAAAGAGGCTCTTGGTGATTTGAAGGAATTATGGGATGAGTCGCAATATGAAGAAGAATACAACTTAGATAACTTCATTAAAACTCTTCGTTGAAGTTTATATCAATTTTACCGAAGTAAAAAGTTGCAAGAATGTCCATGATTTTACAAAACGGACAAGGATTGTCCAATATACTCTTTTTTTTTGTTTTTGTATTTGTTTTTGTTTTGTTTTGCATTCTTTTACAGTATACTATGTATTTCTCTTAATTGTAATTGCATAGATTGTGTTATATTATGGAAGGACTTTACTATTGATATTACAATATATATATATAAATATATCTGTGTGTATGTGTGTGTGTGTGTGTAGGTTTAGAAAGCCCATCTTTAATTATTTTTTTTTTCCTCTGTATTTTTTCACACGGTGAAAGTTTATGCAAGGTCATCGCAGCAACCCACCATAAATAGAGCGTAGCTTTATTAAGAATACAGCTACCATCACTAGAAAACAAGTCTACCTAATGTATTAGTACCTTCCCGGACAGTTTTTCTATACTAAGTAGTAGCACTTTCGTGGTGTAGGGCCTTTTTCTTTAATTTTACAATGTCGACCATTGTTTCGAATAATAGTGGTGACAAAGAGGAGATAATTAACGACTCTGGTGAAGAAGATGAAGAGGTGCAGGATTGGAGTCAGGTTTCTCAACTTGTTGCATCCAATACAAGCATAACTCTTCCAAGTCGAGGGCAGAAAGATTATGAGCCAGATGGATCCAATATTCAGGAATTGCAACTTTATAGGGCTAAAAAGTATATGATGGATGCTCTCAGAAATTCTGTTCGAGGATCGGTTCTAAAATCACAAGTAAAGGCTTACTATTATTTGGATAAACATCAGGCACTTGTGCCTTCACCTAAGGGGAATTTTATGCAGACTATGGGTAGGGTTAATTCTGCTGGTGAGTTTTGGTTAGACTTTTACGAATTTGTCTATCTGTCAGAAAGAGGTACAATTACTCCTTTTTGGGGAGAAGATATGACAAATCAATATGATATTCCACTAGCTATTGAAGATATATATTCCTTGTTCAAGAATAACGGTGAACTGACAAGATACTTGGTTTACTCCCATCTCAAAAGATTGGGTTTCATTTTAACATTATCAAAAGACAAGAGACGTGATAACACATCTTTTTTCTCGGAGCAAATACCGCATAACAAAATTATAACTCACATAAGTCAATTTTCTACATTGAATGCCATTTCGTCGATTTTTAAACTCAAGTTTAATCTTTTCCAAAATTATTTTGCATACTCGAGGATAAGATATATTTTGGGAAGGTTTACCACAAACGAGCAAATTTATAAAAATATTAATAAGTTAATATCGTCAACTCCAGTACCTAAAAATTCCTCTGATCTCTTTTTAAGTAGGAATAGTTCGTGTAGTTCTAGTGATTTCAAAAAAATTGTTTTTGACATGTGGAAACCACAAGCTAATTTTAGAAAGAAAAGTCCCGGACTACCAGATTACCAAGTAGTCATATTTGATAAAAATAACTGTACTATGAATTTCCCCACATATAAAGAGCTAAATTCAATTTTTGGTCAATTGGACTACAAATTTGAATTTCTAGATATTGACGATGATAAATGGAATGAGCACAGCTATACTAATGGTGTTTGTAGGTCTGATTATCTAACGACGTTACGGGGCAAAGGAACGAAAACAGTCAACGCTCCATTCTCGGGTACTAAGACATTACAATCAAAGGTGCGGAATAAACGCCGCCCACATCAGAATTCATTGCAAATAAAAAGAATAAAACAAGGTTATAGAAGCTTTTTAATGGCGATTGTTGATGATGGTCTAATAAGTTTTGTGCGTATATCAGAGACAGATTTTGCAAAGTAGGCAAATATATTTTGCTGAGTATGAACCATTTGTCAGCGATTCGTATATATTTATAGACGATAGTATTGTACATTTAGTTTTTATCCTAACTTATAAAATAAACAAGTAGATAAACCTAGGACATGTTTTCCATCACATTAACATAGCCTCTACCAGCCTTCTTCTTCTTTCTCGTAGATGGTGCAGCACTTGCAGAAAGATTTAATAAATCATCAAGTCCATTAGATTTAGATGTTATCTTGGGGCCTGCTGGAATTGCTTGTGTAGCTGGGGGAACTGCATTCCCGGGTGAAGGTGAGTTACCATTAGGAGGCATAGAAAGCGGCTGAATATTTGAATTAGCTGTTGAAATAGAGCGTGGTTTAGTTTTCGGTTCGGTATCCTTCTTTTTGACAATTGGTGGTGGCGGTGCGGGTGTAGCCAACTGTAGTTTTTCCTCCTCACTTGAATTTTTATTAACCCAACGCTTCAACTTTTCATCGTAATAGAAAGAATTCTGATTACCTAGTTTTGCTTTGATAGGTTTTTTTTCGTTCGGGTCTTTCTTTAACCATCCAAACCAGCCAGTAGATCCTTCTTCATTGCTATTTCTCCTCACCTTTTCTTGTTTCTTTTTCTGTTCGTTCTTCTTCTTCTCATTTTTCAGCTTTTCCTTCTCTAGTTTTTCTAACTCTTCCCTCCTCCTCCGGTCGGCAGAAGCATCCTCATCATCATCAGATTCATCTTCAACAAGATCATTGTATTCCATGGCAGTATCAGGTACAGGACTGAATGCCCTGTTTCCATTCTGCTTAGCAATTTTTATTACGGGTTCAAAATTCTCTTCAGTAATAGGATAATCCTGTTTCATTGGTGCAAAATTTGGAGTGCCCGTAGAAACAGAAAGACCTGGAGGTTGAAAGCCTGGCCGAACTGGTGTATATGCCAATCTATTGGATTGTTCAACATTATTTGGTTTTTCTTTGCTTAGCGTATTCCTGTTTGGATAAGTCAAGGCATTGTCATCTTCGTTCACATCCAAAGAGCTTGATTTATACCCAGTCAATGAGTACATATCCAGTTCTATTTGTGATGGGTCTGATATTTCGGTGTCGGCTCGAATGGGCTGGTAGTTATTAATTGAACTATGAGTGTAAGCGCTCGGTTTTCTGGTAGTTTTATGGGTAACTGGTGTATAAGAATTGTTCTTAATTATCACTGATTCTTTGTTCTCCTCGATTACATTAGACTTACCTTGATCATTTGACATTAATACAGGATTTGAAGCTTCTTCCATCCTATAATTTTTGACTTCATATGTGGCCTCAGAATTGTCAACTGATTCTATATTTTCTGAATTAGAACTATAAACTTCGATCCCCAGACCAGGAGCAGTGGAGACAGTTTCGGTGCCCAGAAAAATACTCTCAGGAGAATTTCGTGAGCCATCCTGTTGGGCAGTTTCTTTATTCTGAGGAATTGAAACAGGTGGCCGAGAATCTGAATTGGGTTGATCAATTATAGTATCTTGGTCTGAATTACCAGTAGTTGTGCTGTGATATTCATTGTCTGGAATCCCATCCTTTATTGGAACTTTACCAGCAATGGTTTCCGCATAATTAAATGCTAGTTTGTCAGCCTTCGCTGCTTCTACTTCCAGGATATGTGTCTGAGGCCTTTGGGATTCATTTATATTGGTCAAGATATCCTGTGGAACAGGCTTTGCATTTGGTGTAGGTCCTAAGCAGTCATTGTTATGGATTCGAGAGTTTTTAGAACTACTGGTATATTTGTTTAAGTCCATTGATTCCAATGACTGTTTAGAAGATTCGGTTGCGATAGGTGCCTTAGTTGATTTATTATTGATCGGTTGCGGTAATGGTAAAATTGATTTTTGCTTATCATCTATAGTGGTTGTTGAGTTGATAAGATTGGGTGTTGACTGGTGATATTGGGGACCCCTATTAGATAGTGATTTTAAGGTTTCATTGGATGAGTTCAAGTTTATAACATCTCTCTCTATTTTTGTACTATGGTTTTTCAAATTAGAGTCAGTTATAGACAATGGTTCCTCTTCTCCAGATGATAATTCTGTTTTAATTCTTCTTAAATTTGGACGACCAGATAGCGTTGCTTTTTTGCCAATAGGAAGGACTTTTTGGGGTGACTTTTGCACTTTAATACCAGACCAAGATCCTTGGGATGGGTATTTCTCCTTTAGTTCCGATAAGTTACCAGAATCATATTTGTGTACCTGATTTTCCAAAGGTAAATAAGACCGTGACATAGTAAAATGTGCTGGAGTAAAGTTTGATGACGTGTGTGATAAATCCACCATGGAAGAATTGTTAGAAGATGACGGTGTAAAACCGTCAAAAACCTTCTTTTCAGAAGATGGCTTAGGGAGATCATCATCACCTCCAATGTATTTATTAAATGATTTATCAAGCTGGCCCCAAACGCTACTTAGCTTCGGTTTACCTAGCCAGCCACTATTGCTTCCAGACAGTTGATTTGTTAAAACCGATAGATGGTTTGATAGATTAATATATCTTGGTTCACCTTTGGGGCAATTCTTCAAAATATTTGAGATATGATCAACGTATTTGTATGATGCACTATTCAGACCTTGCTCTTGTAAACAGAACGCATGATAAAGCTTTAGTGCTGTTGTAGAAGAAAAACCCTTGAATTTTTGATCAGAGGCTAAAGAGAATTCATAAATTTCAGACCAAAGAACACTGGTAATATTGTTTGCAGTGCAAATGCTGTCAAATACAACATCGGAGTCAGGAATAATTGGTGAATCGCTCAATGGAACATTGGCAATAACAAATAATATAGCTGAAGGTACAATTTTTCCCATTTTGTGCAAAAAGATACCAAATTCAACCAAGAACTCGGTAACAACAATAGGCAAAGCAGAATTTGTTTCTGGATTTGACTTATCTGTAATATTTGTTAACACAGCAGAGACAATTCCCCTCCAGTTTTCACTGGCCCATTTACCTTCATTCTCATTCCGATAAAATTTACTTACGGCTGTTTTCGAGCTTCCAACAAATACCTGGAAAATCAATGAAAGAAGATGTGCCCATAAATTGTTATCACTAATATTAGCTGTGAATTTTTCGGAAAGATATCTTTGAACAACTTCACACCATTTTTCTTTACCTAATAAACTACCGATCAATAACGCCATTGAGTAATCCTTCATTTCCAATGCTAAAGACAATGCATCATTGTGATTACCCATTTGCAAAAACGCCAAGATACGCATTTGTGCGTTACTATCCAATGAAAAAGCATTTGGATTTGGATTCATTGGAGGTAGAGGCTGTGACAAATATGGAATTAACTCATCCGCATTATAAAGTAAATTTGCTATGTCCTTGAAAGTCAATTCGCTGGATAATTTTAGTTTCAATAACGACCACATAGTATAAGATTCTTCATTATTAATGGGCTCTGTCATTGCTGATGATATCCATTGTTGTACATCAGTTTTTTTGATCTTGGAGCCACAAAGTGGACCAGGAAATGATTTGAACACAGATGACGGTTTTATTAAGAGTTCAGAACTGGCTAGGTTCAAATGATGTAAAGAGTTATTGTTTTGTATCATCGTGCTATCAAAACTCGTGAACGGAAGACCGTACACAACTTTATTGTAATTACCCCAATGAAATATTGGGAATTGTCTATGTAATAATTGGTTATTATCAATAGATTTTCTTTGTGTCGATATTGAGGTGTGCTGGTTATAATAAGTATTAGATGGTCCATTATGTGGATGATCTATTGAGTTTGGTGGGATCTTCTTACCTCCTTGTACTTGGTTAGATCCGCTGTATAGAACATTAGAAGGTTGCATCTTATTCACCATCGTAGGACCCGTTGTTGACATTAATAGATTCGAGCCACTAGGTCTAGATATGTGACCAGGGCCAACGTTACTTGAGCGCGAAATTGGATACTTGAGGGCGGTTCCGTTTTGGAATCCAGGTGCATATTTACTTTTATTTTCACCTTGGTTTGGTAAGTAGTTGTTATTGGAGTTAGAATACTTCCTTGGCCGGTTACCTGATCCTGATATACTGGAAGTAGTCAAGGATGGAGGATTGTTAATCACCGGTGTGACAATTTGATTTGCCACTCCAATAGTCTGTGGTGCAATTGTACCTGAAACGGCGTTGAGTGATGATACAGCACCCGCTGTAACATTGGCAGGAGGTATGACCCCTGCTACAACATTGGTTGGTGTTTTGTTTCTGTCATTGTTCATTACTTGATTGATTGAATTGAATTGCGTCCCAACAGGCGATACGGGGCCATAACGGTTAGAAATTGGTTTTGTATTAACAGATGGTATGGAAGCTCTAGGAGATTTGGCTACTTGTGGCGGGTAATAATTAGTCTTTGGAGGCATAGTCTTGTTAGCAGCTGGTATACTCGAATTAGAAACACTACTGTTACCCCTAATTCTTGGGCCTGGAATGATAGCACCAAATTCTGACGGTTGCTCAGGCCTACGTCCTATTGGTTGAGACATATCTTGATTAGGAAAGTTCGTGGCATATGGATTTTTTGGAATCATTGGTGTAGAACTCAATGAAGGAACACGATTGTGTGGTGGTATAGTAGGTGTTGTAGGTGTAGACCTACCACTAAATTGATTAGATAGAACACCTACTGGTTTTGCATGGCCTTTTTTAACTGTAGATGAAACTAAATCTATTGGGAAGTCATATGCATCTGATTTCTTTTTCTCCTCAGTTAATTTTTGAACCTTCTCATTGCCTTGTATGTGAGGATTTTGGTTTTGTATAGTATTTTCTCTAGCTGCTGTTAAAGGAGTCGTAGGCAAAAATGTGTTAATCTGTTGGGGACGTACAATGCCTGCTGTAGACGATTGACTTAGGTGATTATCACCAATAGGATTTGCAATACCAATATTTTGAATAGATTGAGAGGAGGAAAAGGTGGAAGGCTGGTATTTCTGATGGTTTTCAGATTTTGGCATCAATTGAGGATTTTTTTCAGATTCTATAATCTGATCTGTGAATGCGTTGTTATTCTTTAATGCTTCTTTCTCTTCACTTAATTCATCATCGGAATCTAAGAAACTATCGTCATCTTCTAAGAGGTCATCATCTTCTTCAAGAAAAGAAAACTTTTTTGTCCCTTCATCAGTTGCCTTGTTCTCTCCATTCCCTATCTTTTCACTCCTATTGTCAATTTCAGAACTATTAGTAACTTCCCAAGGAATCTCTTCCGTTGAGATATCCCCAAATATATCCTCAATTTCATCCAGTTTTTTCTGGTCAAACTTTTGTGTGGATGTTGCAGCAGGCTCCTCAATACCTGTGGTATTGCCTTGGGACTCATTTCTAGCCTCGTTACTATCGTCTAAGTCATTTCCGCCACTCTGGTCCCAAAATGAAGAACCTTCGCCATCTTCAGTTGTTCCGAATAGGTTATTTATTTCATTGGTCTCCTCAATGTGTGTGTTAATTTTTCCAGTGTCTGATGTGGATAGGTCAGTATTATCAATTGATTTTGAAAGATCCCAAGATAGCTGGTCCTTTCCTTGGTAAGAGCCAAAAACATCATTATCCGATGCTCCTTGGATAACATCTACAATATTTTGATTGTTCGAAGAATTGTCGATAAGATCAGACTCAGATTGATCATTAACGAAATCACTACTGATGGGATTTTGGATTGGAGATGCCTTATTCAAATGTTCGTCCACAGTCGCTGGAAGCGCGTCTCTTTTCATACTTTCTTTTTCGAATGAAACAGAATCTTCTTCTTCTGCTACTTCAGAATCAGCCTCTCGCGAAGAGTCCCTGCTTTCATGGTCGGTACTAGAGTTTTGCTCATTTCTAGGGTCTATTGAAAGATCTCGATTTTTTTCTAGGTTAGTTCCTTCATATTTTGTTCCAACTGACTCCTCTAATGACGAGTCATGATCCTTGTTTACCATTAATGGTTCTTGACTATCAGCTTCGGGGCATTGTTGATACTCCACAGATAAATTTTGAGTATTTATGTCACCCTTTCCTGTCGGTTCGAGGATGGGCGATTGTTCAGTCAATTCCTCTGAATTTGTTAGTCCCAGGGTTCCTCCTTGACTGTAGTTATTTCCTGCGATCGGAGAAACATCAGTGGACTCATGAACTTGTATCTCTTCAGGCATTGTATCAATTTCTTGTACTTGTTCCACTGTCATTATTTCTTTATGATCTGGCTTTTGATTATTTTCTCTGTACAAGGGATCTTCAGCAACATCGGCTACTTGTCCCGTTTGTTCCGTTAGCGGAGAAGATTCCATAACTTCTTTAGTTGGCGAAAACTTATCGCTTTTAGTAAATAACCGATCGTTAGATTCAAACCCTCCGGTATCCCTCTTGTCCTGTTCAGTTTTGGCTTCAGCTTCAGCACTAAGCCCATTGTCCTCCTCCTGTACTTCCGGTGATGATTCGATCTGATGTTCTTGTGGTTCGACGGAACTCTCCGGAGTGGCTGACTTCTCAGCAGCCTTCTTCTGTTTCTGCTTCAGCTTTTTCTTCTGGTTCTTTTTTCTCTTAGCCTCCGGTGTCATTATTCAATTGTTCACTTGCGAGATTGTTGTTTCTTAGCGTTTTATATTATTATTAGTATTATTAGTATTATTCTATCAATAATGTTGAGCCAAACAATTATTTACCTGAGAGATACTTCATGCGAAGGAAACTTGCCAAGTGTAGTCGTTAATCTAGGCCTCCTTTCTTTGCTTCAATACAGAGAATACACAATCAATGGGGGTACACAGTAGAGCTTTCGATGTTTTTTTATTGGCTTCTCGCTTAATTTCGGTTTGGTGCTTTGTCGTTCACACCCGCGCGCCTTTTCGCTCGTGAAAGGTACATTTTTAACGGCCACTCACATGTGAGTTATCAAATACGCAATATATCAATAAATATATATACAGGAATCAGGTCTCTATGTAAGATAATATTTATTTTAAGATGATCTAAAGATTTTGATATTCTCTTTTCTTTTGTATAATAGTTTTGAAAAAAATTTTGGGAGCTGGTGAGGCCCAGCTAGCAGTAAAACGCGCAACAATATTGTATAGCCCATATGGAGAGGACTAAACGAGATATGTTATATGTTATTTGTAAGTTTTTTCTATTAGGTAATTAGTTTTTACTTTTAATTGATATATACCATGTAGCCTATTCCACTCATGATAGTATAAAATAAATCATAAGCACAAATCAAAAACAAATATATATATATATATAGAAAAATAATGAATTGTTGTCATTAAAGAGCAAAAAGTGCTGAGTAATTCATAAGATAGACTGTTGTGTGTATTGTCGTAACTTTCCAAGATAGTTTTAATGGAAAATAAAATTAAAAAGTCGAAAAAGATCATAAAAATAAGAAAAGATCAAGAAAGAGGTGGGAAAAATGGAAGCAATTTCATCTAATCCTTCTTTTCCTTAGAGACAGAAGGACCCCAGAATTCCAAAGAGTAAGGGGTTCTGATCGTCAGTCCCTTTCTGACTAATTCTGGGAACACCCCGAACCTGTAGATGAAAATATATTCATCGCCTCTTCCACGGGTCAAGACTCTCAAGTACTGCAAGTACACCACGAAGATGTAGACGCCGGTACCAGTTAGCAAATGCCACCAGCCATGCAGTTCTAATAACAGGCCCAAGGGCAGCTCCAAGTAGGTCCTTCTGACATGGATCCAAAACGAGCACAGGTGGATATCCAATTGCCAGCATATGAACCCCAGCACAAAGGGCACAATTCCAAGGCACATGGTCGTTACCAGGTTACGCTTAGCGACAGGGTCGCTCACGTCTCTGTATGTCAAAACCCCGGATGCGATAACGACCATTACGGTCAGGACACCGTACAAGATCTGGAAAATCTCAACGACTCTGACAACAATGTAGAGCCAAGTCAGCACGGACACGAACCCGAACAGCAAGGCCGAGTACAGCAGCTGAATCCGGAGCGACTTTGCCTTTCTTTCATCGACGTTTTTGATCAAGTTCTCCTGGTTCTCGACAAAGATGCTCCACGAAGGGATCACTGTGGCGTACAGCATGGGCAACTCGTCCAGCAACTGGTACTTGTACTGCAGCGTCATGTGGAACAGCCACGACCCGATCCCGACCAGTGAGAATCCGAGACCGATCAGTATAAACCGTTTCTCCAGTCTGTTGACATACGAAGAATAGGTACAGTAGAAAGCCACCACCAAGAAGGCAGCATTAGTCAGCGTGTTGCAGTACTCTGCAATATAAGGCGACACAACGTAATTCTCTTCACACCAATCAATCAAAGAGGTGGGTTCACCCCAGAACCCACTAACAGCCTCCTCAGGATAAGGCCAGCTAAACATTTTTGGTCTTATATATTTATGTTTACATATATATGTCTAAGTATATATAAATATAAGTATATAGGTGTACACTAAACATTTTTTTTTTCAGTAAAAAAGGGGAACCCTTTTTTTATTATCATCTTCACCTAAAAAAGTTCTTACCCGGAGTAAATAACAGATGATTTAAAGTCTGTTGTCAGCGGGTTACGCCAGCCTGGCAATGATATACTTTCACATATATATACGATATTCCATCGATCACGGTCTTCTATATTTACAGGCTCTAGTCCGTGCAGAATGAAGTGGGACAATGCAAAATTGTAATGTAGTACAGCACGATACAAAAATTTATTTACGTCATATCAATACATAACGTACCTTTGTTTTTCAAGTAGGATGAGCACTTTAAAACTACTAAAACAAAGAAACAATTGCATTATAACAAAATTGCATTATAACACAATTGCATTATAACATACATATAATAGTACAAAACAGTGAATTGACAAAAGATCTTTACCAAAAACCAATGGAGGCCCCTTGGTTTTGAGGGGAAGCTGGGTGTTTTGCTACAGTGTTCAAAATCAGTTGAATTTCAGTCAGTTTGCAGTTCCAACCTCAAACAAACGTATCGTAGGGTACGAAAACAATGTTATTATATATTTAATATATAAAACTTCATCCAGTTCACTGTATGTCTTCTTCAATTTAGTACTTTTAATGGGTGATATAACGTTCTATTGTTACAGATGAATTTATACAGGGATGATATACCTGAGCTCTATAAAATATTGTAATAATACCAACATTTAATATTAACATAGCAAAACCCCGTGGGTTTCTAAATTTCTCTATGGACATTGTGTAAGTAGTTTCTATCATTATTCGAAGAGCAAAAGCACATCCTCTCTGCTGTGTCGTATACACAATACAACAAAACAACAATACAAAGGAGAATTGACGAAAAATCTGTTGCAAAACCAAGGGGGTCCCCTTGGTTTCGGTGGAAATGGGGTGTTTCCCTACACACTTGTCTAGGTGAAAATCTGACTGATTTTTGCTTTTTCAGATTTCTCTGTTTCATCAGAAACTGGCCATATCGTGCTGTACGACAAATATCTCCACTTCACAATATTTTTTTGTCACAGCGGTATATAACACGTAACAGAGTAGTATTGATATAATATTATAAGTACCTCCAGTTCATTCAAATGTTATTATAACCTGACCGGATGGAAATGGTCAGGTTGTATGATATTACACTCCCTGTTACAACTGTGATTCTGTAGATTACTAAAAACGTAATTGCTAATTCTGTATTTGATAAGTCTGCAAGAAAACTTTGCTACAGGTACAAAATAAAATACAGTATAGTACAGTATAGTAGTATAAAAATGTTGCACAAATACAATATACTGTAATACAACAATTAAAAGAATACTCTGTCGTGGGGTACGGAGTACCTGTACGTAGTAAGACTCTGCCAGTGGTGCGCAGCACCACTGGCAGAGTGCAGTTCTGTATACATCCATGAATACTGTGTGTACATCTCAGCGAAGAATAACTGGATCTAAGATGTCAGACAGCACCGTCTTGTCCGTCATGACTCTATTGAAGGCTATAGATACATCATGGTCGGTGACAGTCCGGGTAAATAACAAACTTCAAATCCGGGCCGCGGGCCGCGGGGCTGGGGCGAGTAAGGGTCCAAAACCCAAAGGGTCTACGAGGTTTCTGTGTCTGAGGGGGAGTGTCTGGGGATGCATCGTAGATCTCACGAGAAAAAAAGAAAGAAATGAAATGAAATGAAAAACATTCTTCTTGTTCTTCTTCTTCGTCGCTGTGAGGCCCAAAAACAATTTTATTGTTTTTTATTTTTTTCAGGTTCTAGAATCTCTGTCTCGGTGGGCGAGTTGACAAAGTCTGGGGCCTGCGCCCATTGGCAACGAGAGTTTTCTTGATTTTGAACTAAACTCTGTAACTAACTCTCGATGTCCATTTTATTTGTTTATGCTTCTTTCAAAAGGCTATTTTTAGATGTTGATGTTTTCATCACTCAATTAGAGATGATGTCGATTGATTAGAGGTATATCTCTGCATTGATCCTTTTTTTTTCTTTAATTCCGGTTTTTACCTTGCTTATATAATAACCTACATACTTTTGAAATTTCTTAAATATCTCTCTATAGCTGATACTCCGCTGTAACTGAAGAAAATAGAAAACATGGGGAGACGGAAGATTGAAATAGAGCCTATAAGCGACGACAGGAACAGGCTGGTGACTTTTATCAAGAGGAAACAGGGTCTGTTCAAGAAAGCGCACGAGCTCGCGATACTGTGCGAGGTCGACATCGCCGTGGTGATACTGGGGCACAACAAGACCTTCTATGAGTTCTCGTCGGTGGAGACGGAGCAGTTGCTCGATCTGTACCGCAAGCACCCTGAAATGAAACACGAGCGGACAGACCCGTCCACGTTTGGCGATTTTGAAAAGAAACGGAGCCTGGTGGTACGCGATGAGGACAAGCCCACAGGGACTAGCGGTGGTGGAGGTGGTGCTGGCCAGAGTGACGATGACGGCGACGACGGCGACGACAATGACGACGACAATGACGACGACGACAATGACGAATTTGAAGATCATGAGGAAAAGAAGAAGGGTAGTATAGAGGAAGAAGAGGCGAAATACGAAAACTACGGATCTGGAAATGCTGGTACCGGGGCTGGATCATCCGGTATAAGGACGACAAGAAGCGCCAGTAGAAGAACCATCACAGATCAAGACCCTGCAGCGGAACGCAATTTCAAAAGAATGAAAATGGGTGACACCGAAAATGACAGAGTCAGTACCGCATCCAATGAGTCGTCCGTTTCAAGTAGCGGTAGACCCGCAGCGTACTCTGCAATTGCGAGTGGTGCAACAGGCGAATCGGAAATAGGTGTAGCTGAGGGGTTCAAGACAAATGAAAACATGCTCCCAAATTCGTTGCAACAACAGGTTCAGAGACAGTTTCAAAACCTATTCAGGATGAACCGCAGTAAAACACCATCGATGATTTCATCGAATTTACAGCAACAGCAACAGCAGCATTCACTTAATCAACCATTCAAGGATCAGAAGGCAAATGATCAGCCGGATCACAGATCAGATCGGGATGATGTAAACATACAGCAGCAGCAACGACAGATGGGGACCGTTTCACCTTTGCAACCTTCTTCCACACACGATTTTAAAATTCAAAGGAACGACGGGTTGATGAATACTAGTAACTCGGGAGATTCAGGCCTTCAGCGTCCACAACATTTTGATGTAGAGCAATCTCAGAGCCCAGAAACAAACGATACCACAGCCACCAACTATGTGAGGAACTCTAGGCTTGCTGCAGGTAAACCAGATCTCTCAGTTGATATTCCAAGTAACAGCTATATTACTAGCGCTACAATTCATGATGAATCGGCTTCATCCCTAGTAAGTGGTCAAAGGCAATACCAAATTCAATTCAACAGCATCAACTCAAATGATAATCTACTACGAAACGTATCGCCAGCGTCATCGAATCCACTTTCGGCGTTTGAGAAGGAGCAATCGAAGATGTTGTGGAAGTCACCGAATGGGCTAACACCAGGCCTCACTGGCGTTTTATCTTTTTCGCCAGCAACAACACAATTTGCTGGCACGACGCCTATTAATACTGTAACGCCGAAAGGACCACCACCTGTCGACGGTTCCTCTGGTGGTGGTGACAACACGCATGCTACATTTGGAACTATTAGCGGTAATATTATTGATAATAGTGGAGGCTCCTTTAAAGTTGACCGAAGTGAAAGCGAGTCAGAACAAGAAAAGAAACAAGGCGCAATGGCCAACGTACAAGATCAACAACCTATTATAGGACCGCCGACTGGATCACTGCCGTCCAAATATATACAAGATCTAATGGTGTCATCATCGAACAATTCTACTACGCCGATGTTCCCGGAATGGTCTCTAGGTCCCAAGGCAAACCGCGCTCCAACACAAACTCAGGACTCGACATACTACCCGCCACAAGGTAATACAGGCCTAACACCGTTCCTGCAAACAGGTCAAACACCAACTACCAGGTTTTTCAATTTCAACAGTGATTTATCCGAAGAGAAACCAAAGCAATGAATAGACAAGAACAAGATTAGATTAAGCATATATACCATAGGCTAATAAAAAAAAGTATAGACACTATAGATAGAATGAATATATAAACAGTGTTCCTCTTCTTTCTTATATATTTGCTTTTGACTTTATATAATCAAAGTTTTAATAGCTATAGTCATGACAGCAAACAAAAGCTACGAAGAAAGAGAAGACTCTTTTGAAATGTTTTTGTCATGTAGCCTTGATCCCAGATTGTAAATTTTCTGTGACGGTTTTTTTCAAAACACCCGTGCATCCACATAGCAGGAGTGGACTTTTTTTATTTTTTTTTGAAAGGTGTGCTCCGCGTGCAAAAACCCCCACAATTACTTAAAAAGGTAATGGTAAACCATTTTTTTCAAGACTGAATTAAAAAAATTTCCCGCTGGGCAGAGGGCTATTCCCCCTACCGGGTAGATGTTCCTGTCTGGAACCTGGCGGTGGTAGTGGTGGCGGGCCTGCGGTTTGTAGGGGCGTAGGTGGCTTAGGCGGAGAGGATGAGCCTAGACTGGAACAGAGACGTTTTGGCTTCTCAGTAGGAAATTTTCCAGGCTGGAAAGGCCGAACGCAATGGTAAGCCCGTTGAGCCTGGGAGCAATTGTGAAAAATTCTGAGTCTCTAGCCCAGGGACGGGCAAAACTAGTATCCCAAACACATCTATGCTGTCGAATATATGTGATTCGTTGGGCGTCTAAAAACCCGCTGCACGTAGTGATATAATAATATATATATTCAGTCTTATATTCTTTACTTATCCATCACCCCGAAAGAGCCCTCGAGAAGCGATAACTGAGCGATAATGAAGGTATGTTTGATAACATGGAAATAGAAATGATTATTTGAAGGGATGGGTTAAGCTGTGGGAAAGTGTAATGTGTGTCAATGGGAGAAGATTCTGTGGATGGAAACTATATCGATCACCCCAGGCGTGGACACTTTTCCCCTTCCTATATTCCCACTCGATAAGACATTTGTTTAAATGGACCAGTCAATGAAATAACATAAGTACTAACAATATTAAAAAAATAAAATAAAATCTTTCTTTTGCAGGCAAAGAATATTGGTTTTCTTTAATTGAGAATTAATACAGTTGAACATTTCCTACCCAGTTAACGGTACCCAAAAGACTGTTGAAGTCGATGACGAACACCGTGTCCGTGTCTTCTACGACAAGAGAATCGGCCAAGAGGTCGATGGTGAAGCTGTCGGTGATGAATTCAAGGGTTACACCTTCAAGATTTCCGGTGGTAACGACAAGCAAGGTTTCCCAATGAAGCAAGGTGTTTTGTTGCCAACCAGAGTTAAGTTGTTGTTGGCTAAGGGTCACTCCTGTTACAGACCAAGACGTAATGGTGAAAGAAAGAGAAAGTCCGTCAGAGGTGCCATCGTTGGTCCAGATTTGGCAGTCTTGTCCTTGGTTATCGTCAAGAAGGGTGACCAAGAACTAGAAGGTGTCACTGACACTACTGTTCCAAAGAGATTGGGTCCAAAGAGAGCCAACCACATCAGAAAGTTCTTCGGTTTGACCAAGGAAGACGATGTCCGTGACTTCGTCGTCAGAAGAGAAGTTACCAAGGGGGAAAAGACCTACACTAAGGCTCCAAAGATCCAAAGATTGGTTACTCCACAAAGATTGCAAAGAAAGAGATACCAGAGAAACTTGAAGGTCAAGAATGCTCAAGCTCAAAGAGAGGCCGCTGCTGACTACGCTCAATTGCTGGCTAAGAGATTGGCTGAGAGAAAGGCTGAAAAGGCTGAGACCAGAAAGAGAAGGGCTTCTTCTTTGAAGGCTTAAACCTGAGGAAAACGACTTTAAAAAACTATGTACTTTTTTAAATTCTTTTTTTTTCAATCTAATGCTTTTCTAAATTTTTACAGTTTCAAATCATATGTGTCTCTCAATTCGGTAATTTAATTTCTGGGGTTCTTTTTTCAAAATTTCTAGTAATAATATGCCGACATTGTCCTTTGTCTGATCACTTCTAGACATATATTTGTTTCTACATTTACCAACTCCTCCTTATTAACTATTTGATTCGAGGTTGTAATGATTTACTAAAATAAAATGTTTTCCTCCGCATTTATTTTTGAAATTACATCGTTTTCATATAAATTTATGTATTTTACCCAATAAACAAAAAAAATATCAAATTCACTGTTGGTTTTTAATTTCTTAACATGTTTCGATTAAACATTTACAAGCAAAGCCTGACTATAATGTTTTTTAACAATGACGAACTTCTTATTGTCGAATGACGTACAAAAATGTATACCCAAAACATATAAGTTTAAGTCCAGATAAATACATATCATGTGAAGACAAATATTACTAACAAAATCAAAATTTCCTAGATAAGAGTTTAAAATGGCAAGTTTTCTAAATAAAATAAAAAGATAAAAGTTTAACAAAAGTTAAAAAAAACACAGAGATAAAGTATTCAGACTGGGGAAAAATAAATCTGAATCCACTAAAGTTAGCGCATTAGAATAACCAGAAAAAAAGACAAATAAAATGCTAAAGTTCATGATGGAGTAAGAATGCAAAAAAAAAAAAAAATACTGATAAGCCTACCAAAGGCAGGTTTTACCTTGAAGACTAGATATGAATAATTCGTTCTTCTAATTTGTCTCTCTACATCACTTTTAAGGCCGTGCAAAATAAAAATGAAAAAAAATTAAAAATAAAAAAATCAGTGATCAACACAAATGTAATTCTATGCTCTAATTTCGATTATCATCCGTTTTATTCCAGGAACCTATATATTTACTGGCTGCGCTTTTGGCATTCTTCATCATTTTTTGTAAACTTTCATTACTCAAATCCTTTGTAGTATTTTCACTTCCAATGTCGTTTTCATGACTCTGTCTCCCAGTTATACTTGCTGACGATTGTAGAGGAGATGTCGAAGTGTTCGATTTATCAGTCAAAATTCCTTCCTTGTTGATCATTGATTTCACAGAATCATATCTCGGGGAGAATGAGCCCTTAATGGCAACATCACTTGAGGCAACATCAGGAGTCGGAATAGAATTTGATGGAATTCTGAAATTTTTCGATACGTCGTTAGAAGGCATCAGGCCTACTTTGGAAGGAGGAATTACTGACCTCTTATCAACAATTGATGAGACAGTTGCATTTCCTTGAGGATTAACAGGTTTGGGAGTTTCGAGTCCAAAGAAACCAGTACTACTAGAACTGTCGGAACTACCCTCATCCCCGCTATCAGAATTGAAAATAAAACTTTTAGAAGATTGATTCCTCTTTAACTGTGGAGTTGTAGTGCCTGAGCCGCTTCTGGACTCCGGGGTAAAACTTGGAGCATTGATAGATTCTCCTGTAATAAAGCTTCTAGTTTTTACTGGCGCGGTATAGTCGGACTTATTATCCTGTTGTGAAGATAGATCTTTAATTGAGGTGGAATTCCCAGATTTACCTAACGTAACGGTTCTTTTAAGTGATAAGCCATCATCAGAAGCACTATCCTCATCACTATCTACTATCTCATCTTCATCACTACTATTCAGCTGAGAATCTTCGATAAACTGTTGTTCAGCATCAGATGAATTGTAACCTTGATTTTTATCATAAAGAAAATCGTGATTGGAGGTTGCATTAGGGCTGTTTGATAGGGAGTTATGTTGATCTTTTGCCCGCTTAGATAATATAGGTGGTGTACTCGAAGGTGAGGGAATCATTATTTTATGAGCTTGGATATTAGTAGCAGGTTGAGTAAAATCATACGGTGATGGCTCATCGTCACCGATAGACGATTCCAAGCCAATACCTTCTGGAACATCTCTTATGTCACATTGATCAAGGGGTAAGAAATTTGATGTATCACCGGTATACACCGAATTATAGTCATAAATATAATCATATCCTCTGGATGTGTTGACATTATGTGACACTGCATTACCATAATTGTTTATGTCACTATTTTCAGACTCTTCGTCGGAGCCATAGTTAAGCGTTGTGGCAGGAAGTAGCTTAATGATTGGACGCACACCATTTCTTGGTTTTGCTGATCCTATCGAAGAGGTATCTGTAACTGGAGAGTGTATTCCAGAATCCGATCTTCTTGAAAACCTTGCGTTAATAAATAAACCACCAAAATCTTCTTGCTCACCATCATCCGATTGCGACGATTCATCATCATCGGAGATTGGATTTTCTATTTCAGGTGTATTCTTTTTAGAATCGGGAGAAGCTCCACCACGGCGTACAAATTTGATGTTATTAACTGGGGTACTGATTGGGCTCACCGGTGTAATCGCATCCTCCTCAGGATTTGATTGTACACCTGCTTTTATACTGCTGTCAGAACTGGAGTATCGTAGAGCCATGCATTGTTCAACTCTATCATTAAAATGAATATGTCTTTTTGGCGTATTTTTCTTTGGACGCACATTTGTTGTTGAGCTTGAGTTAGGTATTGTTAAAATAGAAGATAGAGCAGGTTTCGATGTAGTGGTTCCATCATCAACTGCAGTTGATTGAGAATTTGGATCATCTAGTAAAGGTGAGGTAACAAGTGGGGACGCCGACGTACTGCTATATCTTGAGTTATTTGGTGGACTTGCCGAATTAGCTATGTCGTTGGCGGGGCTCACAACATCTCTATAATGTCTATTTGGACTTACAGAGGAATTTCTTTGAATGTTGTGGATATTATTTTCACTGTTTTCTCTACTTGGTCCCCTGCTAGAGGATCGACTTTGAGGGGTGTAATAATACTGAGCGTTAACCCTAGCTGCTAAAGCATCATAATCATCATGGATATCCTTTGACCCGTTAGGGTCCATTACTACAGATGCATGTTTCATGTCGTTTATGTGTTTTCTGGCTTCATTCAATTTCCATAATGCATTCTCTTCAATTATTTCCGACACTGTACGTTTCTTCAGGATAGGTTTAGGAGTAACCGATCTGGCGCCACCCTTCGGATGGCGCACTCTTTTGCTAGTCTCGTCATCAGACCCGTACCCTCTATGTATACCTGGCTCTGAATCGGTATCATCTACAGATTTCTTTAACTTCTTATTCTTCTTCTTATGTTCGTCGCGTACAATTGGACCATATAGCCAGGTGACATCCGAGTCTTTTGACCAGTTTAGAATTTCTGGAGATACTGTCCGCAGATGATTTCGAGCTTTTGCCCAGGTTCTCCAAGATGCGTTCTCCAATCTAGCAGCATTAACCAAATCCACATCTCTCTTCTTCTTCTTCAAAATGATGTATTTCCAGGAATTTGAAATTTCTGATTCCTTCCACTGATGTGATAAATAATCCACGTGCCTTTCGGGTTCTACAACAACATCATTATCGTCTTGTGGAATAAAATAATTATCATTGTCTGCTGGAGGCGGAGATGCTGAGGTAGATTGCTCACGAAGATGATGATCGTACTGCTGCTGGTCGCCATTGAAATA
This sequence comes from Nakaseomyces delphensis CBS 2170, assembly GCA_001039675.1. Lineage (NCBI taxonomy): Eukaryota > Fungi > Ascomycota > Saccharomycetes > Saccharomycetales > Saccharomycetaceae > Nakaseomyces > Nakaseomyces delphensis. The sequence continues at coordinate 29,619 of CAPT01000158.1, forward strand.
ATCACCTTCTCCTGTACCAGTACTGCCGTTCTGTTGGCTATCCTCACCGTCCTCACCGTCCTCTTTCTCTAAAAGTTTCTTAGTGGGATCTATAAATTCATCCAACAACCCCATTGATCGCGTCCTCTTCAAATTGAAAGTAGATTTCTTGAACTCGTCCTCGTCCTCAGCTTCGACTGCCATCGACACAGAAGGGCCCATATCATCGTGGTCATCATACGGTAAATCTTTCTTGTCCTCCTGTTTGTTGTTGTCAGTAACTTTGAAATAGTCGGCTAAGTTGGTAGACATCGTGCTTTATTAACAATCGATATTTTTTTCTTAATCCGATAAACGATCCCTTTTTTTTTCTTTTTAGCTATTATTGACAATTATCACTTACCTCTTACTATAACGCTTTCTAAATCTTTTCCTCTGTTTCTACTTTTTACCTTCTATTAACAGTTCTGATCTTCTAGTGTGTGGAAGGGGGGCGCTTGTCGTGGGCCAGTAGTACGCTCTGTAGGGATGAAGAAATAAACTCTCTTTTCCTTCGGACAAGAACAGAAAAAAAAAAAATAACAAAGGAGTAGAGGGTTAGCTGATTTATTCCCTTTTTAAAGCCCTGGTTACTGGTTGTTCTGCCTTTCAAAATTGGTCCTCTCGTAGCAACTTCTTGAAGCTCAGGTTTTAAAATGAACAGAGATTAAAGAGGCGACTTCTTTTCAATCTTTTCCCCCTGCCCTGATATAAAGAAATTTATGTAAAAAAAAATTAAAATCAAGAAAAAAAAGAAGTCTCCGTCTCACCGTTTGTGGTTTGCATCATGTGATTTCGTCTGGGGTGATGCATTATAAAATATTGATATTAAGAGTTAAAGATATATATAACTACAACCTAGATATAGCTTTATTTTGTTACGACATCTCAATTACGTTTCCGTCATTGGTTCCCAGGAACAGTCGCAGCCCGATGCCGTTGCTCGTGGACCGTTGAAGACACATCCCGCCAAACAGTTTCTTGTTCGTCTCACGCAGTTTCAGTCCCCTTGTGTCGTTGTCGTAATCGTAGTTGAATTTGTCGCGGTACTTGCCCGTGTCTGTTTCGAAGATTTGCACCTCACCGTAGTCTGTGTTTACCAGCAGGTACTTGTCAAACCACTCGAGACGTTGGGAGGTCCGGTACTTGTTCTGCTCCCGGTTACGCATCGGGTCTATAGCGCCGCCGCCGATGGCACGGCACCCGTTACTTTTCAGGTTGAGGTCCTGTTCTTCCTCTTTCTCTTCCCCTGGTGCCGGTGCTGGCGGCTCAATTGTTTCCAGGTTTAGTTGGAACGGTGTCCACAGGTATATGCGGCCGTCTGTCCCCATTGTGACGAGCTCATTACCGTCGTGGTTCCAGCACAGGGCGTTGCAGCTCTTGAGGTGTGCCCTATGGCTGCTGCTGCTGCCCCCGCTGTTCGAACTCGCGAGTTCGAACAGCGGGGAGCCAACGATCCTCACGTCCCATACTTTACAGCCGCCCGCGGCATCACCGGTGGCCAGGTAGTTGGCGTTCCTGGGGTGGAACTGGCAGCACAGCTGGGCCGCGCGCGCTCCCGCTGTGCCGGCGTGCGCTGCCTTAGACCCCAGCTGTAAAGTGTGGTCGCTACTTGCGTTCCTCATATCGACCAGCCGAGGGTAGCAATCGTCTGTCACCAGGGCGACCACCGACTGTGCCATGGCGTTGTTGTCGATACCGTTGATCCTGTACCCGAGGTCATAGCTCTTGACCGCTTCAAAAGCCGCGGTGTCCCAAACTTTGACGAGCGAGTCGTTAGACCCCGTGAAGAAAATACCGTTGTCCGGCCCGTACCAGCACAAGCACGTTACACCGAACTTGTGGGCCTTGTTGGCGGCCTGGTCCTGACCACGCGCGTCGCCAACAGGCAGGTCGCTTGGTTTCCTGTACATCTTGTACTTGTAACTCCGTGTCTCGAAGGAATGGTACAACTTGGCGTCCCTGCCGCTGTCCGTGGCCGTCCGGTACCGTTTGCGCGCCCCGTTGTCGTTGTTGTCACTGTCGTCGTCGTCGTCTGTCTTCCGCGCGACGTAGTTCACACGTTTGTTGACCAGTCCTGGGTGTGAGAGCTTGCCGTCGAGGTTCCACAGCGCCACTGAGCCGTCGTAACCCGCGCTCAACAGCAGGTTCCCGACCGTGGTATCGCAACTTAGCGTCGAGACGCCCGCGGTGGCTCTTGTCCTTGCGGGTGCATGTGTGTAGACTCTGAGGGAGTCATTGGCTATGGAGTCGTTTACTGTTGCCGCATGGGTTTCAAACAGCCTCTCAAAGCATTTGGACATCATTGGTTGTACTGTACTGTGTTCTCTTTTGTTGTTGTTATTTTTTTTTTTTATTTGGTTGTGTGTTTATTTATATATAAGAATATACGGAAATATAGAAGGGTGATTCTATCATTACAAAAAGAAGGAAAAAAAAAACATCATCTAGTCAATAGAAAAATATTTTTTTCCCTGCTTAAAACTTCTTGACGGTCTCGAAGAAGGTCTTACCTTGGATTTCGTGGATCTTCAACTCCAAAGCGGAAGGAGATCTGGAACCGTCGGCACCGGCGATGGTACCGGCACCCCATGGGGAGCCACCGTGGACCTCCTCCAAGTTGGTCAACTCTGGGAAGGCGTTCTTGTAACCCAATGGGACGAAGATGATACCGTGGTGGGCCAAGGTGGATAGGGAGTTGATGATGGTAGCCTCGTTACCACCACCGGTACCGGTGGAGACGAAAGCACCGGCGACCTTGCCGTGCAGGGCACCCTTGGCCCATAGACCACCGGTTCTGTCCCAGAAGGCCTTCCACTGGGCTGGGAAGTTACCGAATCTGGTTGGGATACCGAACAAGAAAGCGTCGTACTCGGTCAAGGTGTCCTGGGTGGCAATTGGGTAGTCTGGCTTTGGCGCACCGCCTAGAGCCTTGACGACCTCTGGGGACAGAGTCTCCTGGACCTGGAAAATGTCAGCCTGCCCACCGGCAGCCTCAACACCCTTCTTCTCAGCCTCAGCGATAGTAGCGGTGTGTCCGTACAAGGTGTAGATAATGATAGCAACCTTTGGCATTGTGTATGTATATATTTTTTTTGTTTTATTGTTTTTATCTATTTTTAACAATACAAAAAAAAACAACAAGAAGAAGGGAATTTTTTCTGGTCTCGCTGTTCGCCAAAACACCGGGCGCCTTTTATAGTTTCTGGTTTGGTTGTTGCAGTCTTCCACCTTCTCTTTTTGTCCCCCCTTTTTTCTCTTTGCCGCCACGCCAATTACCTGCACTACTACTACCTGCCCTTCTACCTCGTTTTCTTCTCTGCTTGTGGTTTTTGTCCTCTCTCCTTCGCTCTCTGCTTCGCTCTCTCCGTTCCCCCCGCCACCTTTCCACCCCCTCCCCCCTTTTCAATCCCCCCCAGTGCAATTCCCCCCAGCCACAAGAACCCAAAAAGGGGTTCCGTCTCGGCGTGTCCCTTCCCCTCCGCCCCTCCCCCCTATTTTACACGATTATCACATAATATCACTTTGTGCAGACGCGTCACATGATATGATAGTGTCCGTCCGGGTACGTTTTCACGTGTCCGTGTCGCACGATTTTTTGTTTTTGTTTCTTTCTTTTTTCTGGGTCTCGGCAGTGGGGGGGGGGGTTCTTGTGTTCTTCCCAGCGGAGCGGAGCGAGATCTGTTGGAGAGAGAGAGAGAGAGCGAGAGCGTTCTTCTTTAAACGAGCCATTGTTCTGCTGTCTCTCTGCATTTGTCTGTGAGACATTTTTTGTTTGGTTGGGATTACGTCATTTTTAAAACGGCTTTTCAATTTGTTTGTTTTTACCCAATTGGGCAAAAGTCGCTCTTTTGTTTATTTGTTTATAGTTCGTTCGGTTCCTAATCGGGTCGAGCCCGCTGTTGATGTTGTTGTTTATTCTTTTTTTCTGCCAAAGGGTCTCTGGTCCCTGTTCAAGCTCTTACTGAGGGATTATAATATTCAACTAACTACTTGAACGAATGCAATGGGACCCTGAATTAGTAGGGTCTTTCAGCAAACACGCTAATAGATGAACAAAAGTAGATGACAGTGGGAGAGTGGAGAGGGATGGTGATGCAGAGAGAGAGAGAGAGAGAGAGAAAATTTTTTCTCTCTCTCTCTCTCTCTCCACCTCCCACTCCCTATTCTTATGAACTTATATAAATTCAATGTAGTAAAAAAAAAATATCTCTCTCTCTCTCTTCCTCTCCCTTGCCCCCCCAGCCCCAGAACAAAGTAACAAGAATACAACATGTCCTTCGTTGATTTGTACAAGAGAGGCGGCAATGAGGCCGTCAAGATCAACCCGCCAACCGGCACAGATTTCCACATCACGTCCCGTGGTTCCGCTATCCACTGGGCGTTCTTCTGTGTGATGGCCTTCTGCGCCATCGTCCTCTGCATCCTGATGTTCAGAAAGGCACCACACGACAGACTCGTCTACTACACCGCCATCGCCCCTTGCGCCTTCGGCGCCATCGCCTACTTCACCATGGCCTCCAACCTCGGCTGGATCCCAGTCAAGGCCAAGTACAACCACGTCAGAGTGTCCCACCAGTCCGCACACCTCGGTGTCAGACAGATCTTCTACGCCAGATACGTCGGGTGGTTCATGACCCTGCCTTGGCCCGTCATCCAGGCCTCGCTGATGGGCAAGACACCCATCTTGCAAATGGCCTTCAACGTCGCCATGACAGAGGTCTTCACCGTCTGCTTCTTGATCGCCGCTTGCGTCCACTCTACTTACAAGTGGGGTTACATGACCATCGGCTGCGCAGGCGCCATCGTCGCCTGGGTCTCCGTCATGACCACAACCAGAAACCTCATCAAAGCCAGAGGCGACTCAGAGCTGTGGAAGGCCTTCAACGGCTTCTTCGGCATCGTCATGTTCATCTGGGCCATCTACCCTATCTGTTTCGGTATCACCGACGGTGGTAACGTCTTGCAACCAGACTCCGCCTTCATCTTCTACGGTATCTTGGACTTGATCCTGATCTGCTTCCTGCCATGCCTGTGGGTGCCAATCTCCAGCTACATCGGCATGGACAACATGGGCTTCAAGAACAGCGACGAAGGTATGGCTCAGGCTCCAACCATGGCCTCCATCCCACCACCAGCTAAGTCTCCAACCATGTCCCCAACACCAAAGGTCACCAAGAAGACTAAGAAGTCTAAGAAATAAATGAAATAACTCTATTTTATTTTTATTTCTTACTCGATTATGTTGTAAAATTTTACGAATACACACATTTTACCAACATTTTTAACCATTTATCTTTTTTTATTTGTCAACTTATAATTTTGTTGTTTTTTAAATTGACGTGATGCTATCTTCCAGCGGTTGAAACTTGTTTTCTGTTTATCTGTTTTCTTTGTTTATCATTTTTTTGATCTTACTACTACTTTTTTTTTCACCATTCTATCTCTTTCTTAATTTTTGTTTGTGCTAACTTCCTTGTTCAGATACCCTATACTGTTTTGATGGGGACCTTCTTTTTTTTTTTATTCATATCTGCCAGATATAAGATGATATCTCGATACTATACAACACCGTATTCTCTCTAAAAGCAGAGGCTTTATGTTCATTTCTCTCATGCTGATACCCGAAGAAATCGAAGAATAAGGAAACGAAAAACTTCACTAATTTTAAAAAAAAAATTAATAAATTAATATTGATTGTAATAATACTGTTCGTCCAGGGGAAACCTATTGTATTTGTTTCTTATTGTGTTATATTTTAAGCAAAAATGGAAGAAAAAAAATAACAAATAAAAAGAAAGAGACTTGAAATTCAAAATTATTGGGACATCTTTACAATGAAGAATAAGCAAAGAAGAAGAGACGAATAAAATCATTTGCGAGACTTTATTTTTATTAGTTCTTGTCTCATTTGAAGATTAAAAAATAAAACAACTCTAGTTTATTTTTTAATTATTTATTTTATTTTTTACATATATATAAACATGTATCATAGAACAGGAGTAAATAGCAATCCGTCCCCCACCTAAATCACTACAGCACTGTTTAATATAAGATACAGTAATAATAATTTTCTTTTTTAACATGTTTTGTACTTTGTCAAGTAACCAATGGCGGGAATAAAGAACTTTATAAAATGACGTTTAATTACAACAATACAATATGTACGGGTCCGTACTTAAAAAGTAACTGGTAAAAAAAAATGCATAAAAGATATATTAAAAACAGAAAAAAAAAAATTGTCTTACCAAGTCAGGACATCCTGGTCGGCTAGTTTGTAATTCGGGTCAGAATCTTTACCGTACCAGACTCTTTCCAAACGGTTCAGATTATGTTCTGTCAGTCTGCTGAAACGTGAGCCGTTCAGTTTATAATAACTTCTTACAACTTCTCTAGTCTCCTCATCCATAGCGTTAAGACCTGCAATCAATACAGAAAAGTTACTATAACACGTTCTTGGATTCATTGGTGGATTTTCGCTATCAAGGAACTTGAAATATGACATGATCCTCTTCACAACTGTCTGGATACTTAACGACTCCTTCGGGATACCTAGAAGCTTTAATAACACAATTAACAAAAATGAAAGTACTTGAGTTTGGTGCGATATGTCATACCAGCTGATAGCTATTTCTTCTCCATTGCGCAGCGTTACTAAGTCAATGGCATTATCATGTATTCCACTGTTCTTAGGATGCGATTGGTGATTCGATGGGATAACACCAGTTTTATTGATAAATTCATATTCTAACTGTTTATCGATTTGTACTATTATTTTTTGAGTTTTGAAGTATGACAAAACACTCTTGGTCAAATCCGAGGTATCGTTTGAGGTCCAGAGTAAATAGTCTAAGTTCCTCTTGGAGAATGGATTTCGTTCTTTAGAAGAAAATTCATTCTTTTCTACTGCTCTGATGGCATTCAAAGATTTAATGACTTCCCTAATCACTAAATCAAAATCTTCCTTGTGTCCTCTCACTAAATTAAACTCGTTTAGAGGAGTCATGATATTCAAGAATTTCAATGAGTCCACATATTGGAAATCGTAAGGATCAAAAATTGCATCAATGTCGGCTTCTTCCGTCAAAGATCCACCAAGCACAGTACTAACACCGGCAAATGTTTCCATAACTTTAAACCAACACTTAGCTACATTCAATACTTTGGAAGAGTTGCCCTTTGCGATCTTCTTGAAAAGATCTGTGACACCCTTCAAGTGTGATCTCCATTGGGAATCCATGGTGTAGATACAATCCCACGCCAGCATGATGACAGTGAGAATAATTGGTTCAATTTTCTGGATGACATTGGCCTCATTTTGAAATTGTTCATTCAGTAGGTCCAAACATCTTGTAAGGTACGCACAGTAATTTCTTTCATCTTCAACTTTGTTCTCTTTTCTATGAAGGATGGAAGCACCAGTGGCAAGGATAGCTGATAATAGGTAAGGTTCATTTCTGGCGAAGGATAAGATAATATCCCTTAAGGGGTTGGCCTGATCCTGAAAGAAAGGTGCGATAGAGTCCAAACAATCAAAGTAAAAGACCTGTAAATACCTGTCATGTATACCACCTAGACGGAAAGATGTTAGTTTTGAGTTGAAAGTGATAACGTTATTAACCAGGAACGATATAGGGACACTATTAGCTAGTGATGTATTAGGAGCTAGTATGTCTGGGAAATCAAATTCCGGTATGTCAAAGTTTTGATCATTGTCATTAATGAGAAAGGAGTCATGAAGTTTCATATTGACCATATCATTCAGGTTTTGCATTAGTAGGTTAGCATCAAACCCATCCATGAGGTCAGCATTGATGAGTACGTTAGGGATATCGTTATTTTTGGTGTCACCTTCGTTGTGTGATAATGGAGTCTCCGGGGTGTGTCGACCCAGTTCCGATACAGAAGATGATTGTGCTTCTATAAGATCACCGGTGATAATCCTGCCGTTGACCATCTTCTGCTCCGTCGAATCCTCATCGTTATCATTACTGCTATTATTGCTATTATCATTGGATTTACTCTTGATCTTCTTCCGTTTTTTGTTCTTCCTATTCAGTATATACACGCAGTCTCTATTAAGCCTGGTGCACTGCCAACATTTGGGTTTGCTTTCATCACACTTCATCCTCCTTCTCTTACACTCAACACAACCGTTTCTAGAGTATTTCCTCTTTATCACTCTGCCCTCTGCGTCTTTAACCATCGAGGAGATGTTAAGGTTCGGCTTCACGTCATGCGCCAGTCCGCTGCCGTCGTCGTTGTTGTTGTTATTGTTGTTGCCGTTGAGCGTAGCTAGCATCGACGGAGAGTCGTGATCAGCCTTGTTGTTGTTATCATACGGCGTCTCGGCCTCCTGATACTGTGAGCTTACGGTCGACGGCGTGCACTTGTTACTATTCACCTCAGTGTGGATCATGTCATTCCCACTCTCATTCCCGTCCCTGTCCCTGGTCCCATTCGTCTCTGGCGTGACTGAGTACGATAGCTCTACTTTAACCCCCGGATTAGTAATGTTCGATATACTTTGGTGGATCTGCCTGGATTGCGGGGTGTTATGCAGAGACTCAGGAGACAGGTACGACTTCTCCTCATATAAGATACTGTCGAGCATAAAGAAAGAGAAAAATAAAAAAAAATTAAGAAAAAAAATTGCTTAATCGTCGTAGTTCTCGCAACGGTGGGGAAGGAAGGCGGAGTTCGTTAATATGCAGCAACGTATGTCATCGACTACTCTCTTCTTTCTTTTCATTAGGTTCACACACACAAAATTTTTTTTTCATTTTTTTTTCAGTTTGGATTTCTTCAAAATATTTTTTTTTTTCACTTTTTTTAACTTTGAAAGTCCAGCAAAACAAAGAAAATACACAGAATCACCTGCACGGAGCGTGACAAAATAATTTCAAAATTTTTCCGCCGGGATTTTTTTGAATCATCCGTGAAAATGATTCAACTTCATCGCAGAAAAACACCCATTGTTCATGTTATATTGTGCATGTTATATTGTGATGTCACATTGCAATTTTACGTTTGTGATATCACATTGTGCTGCCCTTTATATGTTGCCCGTTGCAGTAGCACAAAATACAATTTCCCGCGTAAACGGCCAGCTTCTTTACTGTTGGCACTGAGTGGGGGGGGCTATTATGCATTATTTGCATGTGTACGGCAAAACACAAGAGAGGAAGTTATCACAGTGCTTCTTGCTGCTCCATTTCATCCATATAATATTTAGCTGAGAAGATAAGGTAAATTGTACTATTATAGAAAAATCTAATCACGAAATAACCGCATAGGTGTAAGGGAATAATGTTGGTCTGCAGAAATTTTCTACACGACGTAACTGGAGGGTTGGCCGAGTGGTCTAAGGCGGCAGACTTAAGATCTGTTGGACGGTTGTCCGCGCGAGTTCGAACCTCGCATCCTTCACTAAATTTTTTTTGCTACTTCTTTTTTTTTTTTATTTTCATGTTTTGTTCTTCAATTAATTATCGTGAGCTGTGTGAATGTACCTAAAAGTATTAGTATCATTGTATTTCTTGGTAAATAAAAAATAACATATTTAAAAAATTCTAAATAGTTTTGGCAAATGTGTAGAAGGTGGTCCATGATATGTGGATAACGGAATCCTCGTTCAAACCTTTAGACTTCAAGGATTCAACAATTTCCTGAATTAAATCCTTCTTGTTCTGATTTTTTGGGTCACTTTTCCATTTGTAGTATATCCCCCATGTAGACAGATACTGGGCGAAGCCCCGCACAGTCATTTCACATTGCATCTGCAACGGGCAGGCACTGTACTGGGGGTCCCTAGGTTCGAAGACCTTGACCTCGATATCCCTATACAACGTAGTGTCCAGCTTGATTCCGCGGTAATAGTCGCCGATGATCTCGTTGGCAGGGTGCTCCCAATAAGCAGCTAACTTCTCTTGCGAAAACAGAAAATCGACTAATTGCTGGTCCAAGTCGGGCTGTTCCATCACCACAGGGTTCAGGTAACCCCAGTACGCCAAGGTACCACCGTGTCGTAAGTTCAATGCAACCTGTTTCTGAAACTGGTCAATACAGAAGTATTGAATAGCCTCCGCAGAGACAACCATGTCGACCTGGTGCTTATCGGCCTTGCCGCCCAAGTACGAGAAATCACCACCAGCAGCAACGAAAAATTTAATATTACCGCAATTGGTCGTTTGTGCCACATTGTTGGCCTCTTTCACCATCACAGGCGACAAGTCTGTGCCGATGATCTGATTAACCCTAACGAAATGCTTACGCATTTGGAATGTCGCCGTTCCAGGGCCACATCCTTGGTCTACAATTAGTTTTAATTCGCCGTCATGGTATGATTCCAAATGGGAGTAGAACTCCATAGGATAATGAGGCCTGTTTTTATTGTAGTTCTCAGAATCGAAGTTCTTAGCTGAGAAAGAGGACATTCCTTTTAGTTTTTACTTGCTGAAGTTTAAGATAAGAAATTATATATTATAAGAAAGAAAAAAAAAGACGGCGAATCAATCTTAACCTTTCCAGTACCCAATTTAATCGCTATTTGCTTGGTACGATAAATCAAAATCACTTCCTTCTTACAAACTGAACAATTCTTGTAATGCAAGAATAAACTGTTACCTTTTCAGAACAGATTTAAACCAGACAACGCTCCTTAAATACTTTTTTCCCCTAAATTAGAGGGAAAGGGAACTCGTATAAAGTGAAGTAATCACATCATATTAATATCTTGGAGTTTGTTATTCAATAATCTAATAATGAAAGTACTCCTATTTTAATCGGCAACAAATATTTTGTACGCTCTGAGCTTGTTCTGTTGTTACTTGCCATAAACTGTTATTTCTATCAAATATCCTATCATTTGATTTAGTGCTCTTCATAACAACATAACAGCATGCGATTTTCTGGACCATTAAAATTTCAGATCTCCGATTCGAGTATGGTACTATAATGTAGTGGTTATCACTCTTGGTTTTGATCCGAACAACCAAGATTCTATTCCTGGTAAGATATTTCATTTTTCTTTTTTTTGAAATCTCTTCCATAATTTGGATCAATGAATCACTCGAGAGTATACCACAGCCCTGACCCTAATATATACTTTGTATGTTCCTTTTCAATTTCTATAAAAAGAAGATTAGCTAGGAGAATTGACAGGGGCAGACGATATATGTAGGAATTAGCACTTTTAAAGATGCGGCGGAAGTATTTAAAAGATTTTTTGTTAGTATTATTTACAGGTACATAATCATTCTAGAGCGGTTGCCTTTTGGAAAAAAAAACTAGTCTAGACATCAAATTTCCAGTTTAGTAGGATGTTACAGTATTCGGCAACACCTAGTTTTCCTTTGGTCTCAGGATGTGTTTCGGTAAAATACTTTATAACATCACCACGCTTGACTGGGCCTGACCGATACAACTTGTTGACCACATCCTTTATATCATAGTCTCTGGGCAATTGATATCTTAGGGAGTGTGGGTATTGGCTCCAAGTGACATTTGCGTTGTTTCGTATTAAAGACACCGGTAGTGACGGCTTAGGAGAGATCACTGAAGTCACTTCTTGTGGCGTAAGCTCAGTGCTTTGCTTCCAACTGTATGGGACTTTTTGTTTATCCAGTAATTTGTGTTTAGTGGCAGCAGAAAATTCCGCAAGGCCTGAATCATTAACGCAGAAATTCACAGCCGTACACAAGTCTCTTTTCAAGGCGGACTCTATATCATCTCTAGAATTCTCCTGAATCAATCTAATTGCAGTCTGCATCGAAGTTAGAGATTTTGTTTCGAGCTTCTCTTTTGTTGCCTTGGCAAATTCCATCATCTCTGGGGTACCTTGAAAAGATGCAAGCTGGGAGAAGATTGTACCAATAGATTGCGTACTTGATAGGTTGAAACACTTCTCAATGACTTCCAATTGTGCTGGATTAAATTTGAATTTGTGGTCCTGTGGCAGCGGTGTGGCAAATTCCTCTATAGCTAAATTAACCGAAGCGTAGAACTCATCAGAGAAATTTTTGACATCAAGCCCAGGATGTAATTCTCCAATTCTTTTCTGTAGAGCTTCGATGTTCGAATGTGGGATATAATGAGACGCCAAACCCAAGAGATAAGCATCTTCACCAGTTATAATTTCTCCCGTCAAAGTTAAATACAAAGCCATTTGATTATTTTGATTTGCCAACGTAACCAATCTTGGAAGAGCGAATGTAGTGCCGACATCAGGGAAAAATCCGATCTCAGTTTCAGGCATGGCCCATTTGGTGTTTTCAGTAGCTATTCTAAATGGTGTATGGATAGACAATCCTACACCACCTCCCATAGTGATACCGTCCATGAAGACAACAACTGGTTTCTGATAAGTAGCTAATTGGAAATTCAAAGAATATTCAGCCTTAAAGCAATTGATAGAGGCCTCGAATTTCTTATCAATATTATATTGAGCAACAGAGGCAACGTCCCCACCGGCACACAAGGACCTGGGAAAGTTACTGGAATTAATCACCACCAAATTGGTAGCATCACTCTTAGAGTACTCCTGTAAGGTATCAAATATCGACCTGCACATCTCCTCATTCAGGGCGTTCAATTTCTTTGGACGATTCAGAGTAACAATTCTGGCTGTGTCTTGCACAGAGTATAAAACGGATGGTTCAGACATTCTCACAGTGGATGTAGATAACGTTCTGAAATTCAGATATCTGGGTATATTTCTTGTTGAAGCTCTCAGCATTATTTTAAAATTGACTCGATATTTTAAAAATTCTTTTTCTTGATTGAATTTGTTCCAGTTATAAGGGACTATGCTGAAACACTTTATAGAAGTGACCTTTGTGTAATATCAATTATATCCGAAGGTTGGAGGGAGGGAAATGACACTATGACGTATGGACCTTCGATGGATTCCTAGCGTTTTTCTTCTTTTGCTTCTATCCACAACTCAATAAGGTCAGTGTTGCAGGACAGTTTGTGTTCCAATGATTCAAAGGGAAACGAGCAGTATTCTAATACGTCTGAATGGCTTAAAAGTAAATCACAAATCCCATTGAAATTAATGCAGAACGGTTGTTCAAGTTGGGGTACTAGTCTTCCTTGTCCAAAGTTAAAAGAGTGAGTGAGCGACAGAAGAAAAAAATTATCGGAATTCCGTTCGTCGCTGCATTACGTTTAGGACGATTTATTTAATAACAGAGTCTATAAATGAATAATTACTTGTCAAATACCTATATATAAAATAAAAGTCAGGAGAGAAAAATAACAGGTGGGAGAAGAGCCAGCTATTTCTTTTGCTCTAGGTCCAATTTCTCTTTTAAAGCATAAGATAATTGGTCCGGAGCTTTTCCTTCATTCCTAGTTTCCGTATCCGGGTTGAATTTCACCTCTTGGTAGTCAATACTTAATTTATTCTCTCTTTTATGGCTTCCGCTCGTATTGCTGTTTTGCGATCCGTTTCTAGCCAGTAATATCTCCTTCTTTAATTCTTTACCATCGCTTTTTTCAAAGAACCCTTCCTCCTCGAGTATGTTCTGTGCTGAGCTATTCTGGACCTTATTGTTTACAACAAAACCATTCTTACCTGCCTCAGATGAGAATTGTGAACTGCTATGGGCACGGTTCCGAGGGTCCGCATTCCTTAACTTGGGATGAGGAGGCATGGGCGGAGGTATCTCATTATCTCTATCAGTAGAGCTGGATTGTGTTGAGTCGTAATTTGGTCTTGGTGGAAGTTGTCTTGGCAATGCACTGCCGTTATTAAAGGAACTGACGGAGTTTTTATTTACACTTTCATTTGTTAACTCAATTGGATTTGACATCTCATTTGAATTGCGGTAGTTCATATTACCGGAACTACTATCGAACTGTTTCCGCTGGAGAACGGGTTGTCGGTTATTATCAGCTATCCTTTGTGGTACAGCATGTGGATTTCTGCCACTAATATCAAACTTATTGTTAGATGTGTCAAGATTCTTACCAGTTACACTTCCATTTTCAAAAGGATTATTCATCTTATGAGCTCTATTCACTTGGTGTTGTTGATCGCCAACGCTATTTTTATCCGAAATCAACCCCATTGCTAAGTCTTGTAATTGGTTCAGGTTTGTTTTGTTCATAGAATAGTTGGGAGAGCCCGACCCTAGACCATTAGATTGAGCAGGTTGATTCATTATACTAGGTGGTATACCTACATCTGTACCTTTTCTATGTGACATCGATTCATTCCCTAAGAGGGCAACACTATCGACTGGAATATTGGGGTTATTTGATAATTGAGGTATTTTATTTTCCTTCTGTAAAACAGATCCCATTGGGTTTGATTGAGATCTCACCGCCATTAGTTTTTCAGCGTCACTCTCAATGGGTGATCCATATTGGAATGGTGGCATTTGTACCTGTGACATCTGTTGATTTTGTAATAACTGGCCCTGCATTGAAACAGGTGACATATGTTGTGATGACTGCTGTTGTAAAGTGTTCTGTTGTTGATATATATTCGAATGACTTAACGCTGGCATTTGTGGCACGATTTTGAATGCAGAGGTATATAACCTGTCATATAAGTCCCAATCAGACGGTTGTAAAACGGCATTAGGAGCTGCAATTTTTGCCTGTAAGGTTGATAATTGTACTTGAATGTTCTGAGATTCTTTTTGAAATTGTGCGTACTTTTCGAAGTTGTAGCTACCTTGTCTGTATTTATCTTTCAAAACAGTTAATGGGGCATCACCGTTAATAATCTCGTTTAGATAATAAAGAACTTGGTAAACATTTGGTCTCAAGTACGGGTTTTCTGCCAACATAATGATAATCAAATTGATCAGCTTTGATGAGTATTTATTTGGCGGAAAATCAAACTTCGAGTGAAGCATTGCAAACTGACCAGTTCTTTCAAAAGGGGTTATAAAAAACAATAATTTGTACAGGAATATACCCAGCGCCCAAATATCCGATTTTTCATTTATTGGGATATATTTAAAGAGATCAATCATTTCGGGTGCCCTATATTGTGGCGTTGTATGCATATAAAGATCCTGTGAAAGAACCGCTATATCTTGATAAGACGTCAACGCCGGAAAGCATGTTGAAGCAGAGCCGAAATCGCACAGCTTAAAATTATTATTCGCATCGACCAAGACATTTTCAATCTTGATATCTCTGTGTATTAGCGGTGTTGGAAGGTAATGCATTTGTGCTACAGCCAAAGTGACATCGAACATAATTTTCAGGATTTCCTTTTCAGAGAGTTTAACTGCTAAACGCTGATTCATGTAGTCCAGTAGCGACTTATTTGGACATAGTTCCATCAATAATAACACCTCAAACCCTTGCGTAACATTGCCACTAACGTCTTTTAAACGCGATGCATTTGAATCGTAGTATTGAACAATATTTGGGGCTCCTTGTAACTTCTTCATAACATCCACCTCACTTCTCATCTTATTCAACCCATTTTCATCTTGGACCAAGACCCTCTTCAGACATGCAGCACTCCCAGGAGTCAATGCACCCGGGACGTTCTCCTCGTTCTTCCTCTCAAACTCGTTGGTATAATCTATAAACTTCACAACGTAAATCTGCGCGAAGCCACCTTCTGCCAAATAACTTACAACCTCAACTCTGTGCGAACCGACAGTTACCAATTTCCCGGGCAGAAACTTCTCCTCAATCTGCGGCTGCTGCGGCTGCTGCTGTATTGAATGGTCTATGGATTGTATCAGCCCCGGCGCGGGTGCATTCGAAGGCGCCATCTGAATATTCGGTTGCTGAAGCTGTGGTGGCGACGTTGGCGGCTGTTCCTGTACCGGCGACGCTATCGTCGTACTCTCACTCATATCTTCCTTTCCTTCATCTTTAGGGTCATGAATTGATGGCGACCTGCTTTCATCCGACATTTAATTTCACTTGCTAAACCTTACTGAAGGCTTTTTTTATTTATTGTTTCTCTTAAATTAAAATCCCCAATATATATATATATATATTTATAGCACCATCCAGAGCTAATAATATATTTCTTAAGATCTCACTAAGAATAAGTGAGTATAGGCTTAAGCATTATATGGGAACATTAAATTAAAAACATGAATCGTTAAAAAAAACGTAATAAACTTTTTTTTTTTCTCCCCTTTTTTGATCTCAGTTTTTACCCGGACTGAAATACGAATCACATGATTCATCACTAACTACAAAACAGTCACATGACATTATGTACAAATATACGAATTGACACATGACAATAATCATATATTACGTACTACCACATGACCACATGACATATTCCACGAAATAACACATGATTAAATCATTAATAACGAATTTTGAATTTTGAAAAAAAAAAATTTTTTTTTTATTGAAAAATTTTGACAAAAAATTGTCATCAGTTCCGATGAGGTGACTGGGATTTAACTGTACTCCAGTGATATTTTTTTTTTTTTTTATTTTTTAATTTTTAATTTTTATTGAAATCGATTGTATTTGTAGTTTACATAATCACTATTGTTATATATATATATATATATATATATATTTTTGCTCTTGTTTTAACTCTTGTTTCTGGCTTAGAGATTTTTATAGTTTGGTTGCTTGGGAAAAATAGAATAAGAATTAAGATTAACATCAAATGTCCCAAGAAGAAGTAAAGCAGGCTGCTGAAGGTGTCGCCAACCTTCACCTCGATGAAGTTACCGGTGAAATGGTCTCCAAGTCGGAATTGAAGAAACGTATCAAGCAAAGACAGGTTGAGGCCAAGAAGGCTGCTAAAAAGGCTTCTGCGCAACCAAAACCAGAGGCTAAAAAGAAGAAGAACGATTTGCTGGCTGATCTGGATCCATCTCAATACTTCGAGGCGAGATCTCGTCAAATCCAAGAACTGAGAAAGACCCACAGCCCAAACCCATACCCACACAAGTTCCAGGTCTCCATCTCCAACCCAGAATTCTTGGCCAAGTACGCTCACTTGAAGAGAGGTGAAACTTTGCCAGAAGAGACTGTCTGCATTGCTGGTAGGATCCACGCCAAGAGAGAGTCCGGTTCCAAGTTGAAGTTCTACGTCCTACATGGTGACGGTGTCGAGGTCCAGGTCATGTCCCAATTACAGGACTACACCGATGCCGAGGCTTACGAAGCTGACCACGACTTGATCAAGAGAGGTGATATCGTAGGTGTCGAAGGTTACGTCGGTAGAACTCAACCAAAGAAGGGGGGTGAAGGTGAAATTTCCGTTTTCGTTAAGCGTATCGTCCTATTGACTCCATGTTTACATATGTTGCCAGCTGATCACTTCGGTTTCAAAGACCAAGAAACCAGGTACAGAAAGCGTTACTTAGACTTGATCATGAACAAGGACTCCAGAAAGCGTTTCATCACTAGATCCCAAATTATCAAATACATCAGAAAGTTCTTGGACAACAGAGATTTCATTGAAGTTGAGACCCCAATGATGAACGTCATAGCCGGTGGTGCTACCGCAAAGCCATTTGTCACTCACCACAACGACTTGGACATGGATATGTTTATGAGAATTGCCCCAGAACTGTTCCTGAAAGAATTGGTCGTTGGTGGTATGGACCGTGTTTATGAAATTGGTAGACAGTTCAGAAACGAAGGTATCGATATGACCCACAACCCAGAATTCACCACCTGTGAATTTTATCAAGCCTACGCGGACGTTTACGACTTGATGGACATGACTGAATTGTTATTCTCTGAAATGGTAAAGGAAATCACCGGCTCATACGTCATCAAGTACCACCCAGATCCAAACAACCCAGAAAAGGAACTGGAACTGAACTTCGCTAGACCATGGAAGAGAATCAACATGATCGAAGAATTGGAGAAGAGATTGAACGTCAAGTTCCCTCCAGGTGATCAACTACATTCCAAGGAAACTGGTGAGTTCCTACAAAAGGTCTTGAAGGACAACAACTTGGAATGTCCACCACCAATCACTAACGCACGTATGCTAGACAAGTTAGTTGGTGAACTAGAAGATACTTGTATTAACCCAACCTTCATCTTCGGCCATCCACAAATGATGTCACCATTGGCTAAGTACTCCAGAGACACACCAGGTTTGTGTGAGCGTTTCGAAGTCTTTGTTGCTACCAAGGAAATCTGTAATGCTTACACTGAGTTGAACGATCCATTCGACCAAAGGGCTCGTTTCGAAGAACAGGCTAGACAAAAGGACCAAGGTGACGATGAAGCTCAACTGATTGACGAGACTTTCTGTAACGCTTTGGAATACGGTTTACCACCAACTGGTGGTTGGGGTTGTGGTATCGATAGATTGGCCATGTTCCTGACCGATTCCAACACTATTAGAGAAGTTCTTCTCTTCCCAACCTTGAAGCCAGATGTCTTGAGAGATGAAGTTAAGAAGGAGGAGTAAGGAAAGCATAACCTTACCTTTAATATATACACATCGTCTTGGAAATTTCAAAATTGTTCCATTTTTAAAAAGTTAATCTATTTTTCTGAAATTAACCAAACTGTATTTTCCAATAACCAATGTTATTTCTTATTTATTTGCAGATCTAAAACATATAAGGGAATAAATGAGCTTAATTAATTATGTAAAAAATAAGTGATATATCAAAAACTAATGTACAAAAAAAAGAATTGGAAATAGACTAGGCAGTATTATATATTAGATAAGTTTGTATCCTGACAAACTGTAAATATGCAAGTATGGTGTTGTACTAATCGACAACTAATTCACATCTTTGGAGTGATAACAATGTCGGTTTGAAGAGTGGTTGAAGTACTGTAGGCCTCAAAGGGATGTGTACCAGCCTTATTTTCCAAGTCATTCTCTGGATTAACAGCCTTACTCTTATTTCTATAATATAGCCTTTTGATGTATTTATGCAGTTCAGCACCAATCCAAAAAGCAATGGAGTAAGCAATAGCAATACCCCATTCCCAGCCAATAGGTTTATGCAAGAAAACATCCTTGTTAATTACTGGGATGTAAACTACAGGGAAAACAGTAGCAAAACCAAAGATAACAGAATAAAATAAGAACTTGTTACCATAGATATCTTTGAAAAATTGTTTAACAGGGGCATCTGTATCAGGATGCATTCTAAAGAATGATCTACGCAAATCTATGACTTCCCAGGCAAGAATTAAAGCACACCATGTCATAGTAGCGAAAGCAGCAGAACGACCCCTGAATACATCGTGACATGAATCGTTGTATTTTCTGTTACAATGCAAACCCAAGTTACCGTGATCTCTACCATATAGAATAGTCACAAAAGTAGCCATACAACAACCAGCCATCCAGGTACCATAGACAAACATATCGACAATGATTTCCCAAGTAAATATACCGGCTTTTGAATCATTAGGGGGCCTATCCATCAAATCATGAGCAGCTTTTTCTAATCCCAAACCCATAGCAGGGAAACAAGAGGTAACGACAATGACCCACAGGACTTCAACAGGAGATAAGGGAAAGACAGATTTTCCGTCCGCATCTTGGAAAGCTAGACCAACAATTAAATACAAAGCTTGAGCAACATTTTCAGCTAGCAGTTGCAAGACAAATTTTTGAATATTATCACTCATTCTTCTTCCTTCTTCCACTGCATTCAAAATAGAAGCAAAATTATCATCACTTAAAACAATGTCTGATGCATCTTTTGCAACATCTGAACCATTTATACCCATAGCAATACCGACGTTAGCCATTTTCAAAGAGGGGGAGTCATTGACACCGTCACCCGTCATAGCACAAAATTTATCTCTACGGTGCAAAGCTTCGATCATTCTAACTTTAGTTTGTGGAGAACAACGAGCAATAACCAAAGGCAACACAGGCAAGTTATCGATTTCGTCTTCAGACATATTATCAAATTGAGTGCCAGTCATAACCATTATATCGACAACTTCCTTAGAATAATGATACAGATTGGTAGGTAAGATACCTACTTCTTGAGCGA
Organism: Nakaseomyces delphensis CBS 2170; assembly: GCA_001039675.1. Classification (NCBI taxonomy): domain Eukaryota; kingdom Fungi; phylum Ascomycota; class Saccharomycetes; order Saccharomycetales; family Saccharomycetaceae; genus Nakaseomyces; species Nakaseomyces delphensis. Next base: position 49,583 of record CAPT01000158.1, read on the forward strand.
TGGCTTTAGCAGTACCTGGGAAGTCACCGGTTAACATTCTAACATTAATACCAGCTTGATGGAACTTCTTAACAGCACCGGCTGTCTCCTCTCTTGGTGGATCGTAAATACCGATTAAACCAAGGAAGATCAAATCCTTTTCAACGTATTCTCGATCCTTTGTTATCAAGTTCAACTTTTCTTCATCAATCGAGTCTGTATGGAAATTCTTCGTTGCGAAACCCAGGACTCTCAAACCTTCTGAAGACATGGAGTCCACATTTGATTTAATCGTTTCGACATCTTCATCAGTGATAACTGTGACCTTATCAGAATCCCTACCATACCAGTGCGTACAACAACTTAGAACACTTTCAAATGCACCTTTAGTATATATCTCATACGTTTGTGCTTCGTGACTTTCATAGACTGACGACATTCTCTTAACAGTTGAATCAAATGGAAATTCCGCTGCATGTCTAAATGGTGCTTTTTGATTAATTGCACCTTTATCAGAGAGCGAAACGCTGGAAATAATCTCATCTGCCTCCATATCATCCTTCTCACCTGTTAGTACATGTCTTGGCAAATCCATTCTTGTAGCAAAGACTTGAATAGCAATTTCTGTGGGATCTCCGTGTGCCTTCCACTCTTTGGTTTCTGGTTCTGTGAAGACAGAGGCAATGTTAGCCAGAGTCGCTGTTTCCAACCATTTATTGAACAAGTGGTAATTAAAATCGCCTTTTAATTCATGCCTTTGAAATTTTTCCTTGAAGTTTTGCACAATTCCAACATCTTCTGTTTCGTTATGGCTGTATTCGTATGGTGACAAGTGTGGAATAAATTCAATGCTACCCTTTTCAGGATTCAAGGGTTCATTCGAGCCAACAACGTGGACTGTACCGAATTGTGGTATCCAAACCTGCTTTGCTATCATTTTACCTTGTGTTAGAGTACCAGTCTTGTCGGAACAGATATCATTCACGGCACCCAGAGCCTCCAGAGAATCCAGCTTTCTGATAATAACGTTTCTTGAGGCCATAACTGCTGCACCGACAGACATAGTGATTGTCAAAACGACAACTAAAGAAGACGGAATCATGGACAATGCCACACAGACTGCGTAAATGGCGACACCTCTATCAACGTCAAATTTTTGTGAGGCCATAACAACAATAGCGAAGACCACGGCTATCCAGAACAGTAGCACAGCCAACTTGGACAGTTTCCTGTGTAGTGGTGTACCTTGGGTCGTGCCGAGGAATGCACCGATGGTATTTTTGGTGGAGATTAAAGCATTTTGCCACTTGGACTTCGAGGCGTCCCTGGAGATCAGTTCGTTGCCACTTCTTAGAGATTTGGCAATCTTACCTATTTCTGTGTTCAAACCGGTCTTGATGGCGATACCTTGGGCTCTGCCCTTGACCACCGTGGACGAGGAGAACGCGAGGTTGATTCTGTCGCCGACGGGTGTTTCCATGTCGAATACTTGGGTTGCGTCCTTACTGACTGGCAGGGACTCACCTGTCAGCAAAGCCTCGTCGGTTTCGAAGTTCTGTTCGTTCAGCAGCCTCAGGTCTGCGGGGATAGTGTCGCCGACCTTCACCACCACGAGGTCACCGGGGACCACGTCCTTCGAGTCGACCACCTCGCTGACGCCATTTCTGATGACGTGTGCGTTCGGGGACGACAACGCCCTAAGGGAGTTCATCGTCTTCGAGGCCTTGTACTCCTGGACCAGGCCGATGACGACGTTGACGCCGATGACGAAGCAGATGACACCGCCTGTGATCCAGTCGCGGATCGCGAACGAGATGACCATCGAGATGATCAGCACCAGGATCATGGCGTTGCATATCTGGTGGATGAGCATCGCCTTGTAGTCGATCTTGGCGTCGTCGCCGAGCGTGTTCCCGCCCACGACGCCCATCCGCGCGCGGAACTCCTCCTGGGAGATACCCTTCGAGGCATCAGTAGCCAGCCGAGCGCATGTCTCGTCTGCTGTTAGACTATGAAAACCAGTGAACTCTAGGTCTAGTCCATCTGACATAATATTTTTGTTTCTTTCTTTCTCTATTAAACTATTCCTTTGTATTTTTCTGTATAGTTTTATTGTTATAAAATACAAAGAATCTGTTAATCTGTTATAATGTTTTATTACTATACTATGCTATACTATGCGATGCGATGCCGATGACAATATCTTGTGTGTGTGCATGTGATGCTTATATACTGAAAAAATATTTTAAATTAATGAAAAAAGAAAGAAATAAAGAAAATGAAAGTTTATTTGTATGAACACAGAAACAACCGCACAGAAAGGCTCAAAAACGGACTTCTTTCCGCCGGGTAAGATTCCTAAACCGTACAGCCCTGCAGCCACTACACCGCAGCAGCAGAACACGCGATAGACGTGGTGATCACCAGGTACGGGTACGGCAATAATCGGGCGGTTTTTCCCCATGTCGTGCGGAGATAGCGTGGTTGAGGGGGGGGGCAGGAGAATGTCCGTTATCTGTGACAAGAGTATCTGTTTCTCACCCCTTGGGGGCAGTCCCTTCAGATAACGGGTCCGTAAAGGGTAATAGATAAGGGAGGCGCAGAAGCGGGGCGCTGGGCAGCGTGGGGATAAGCCACACCTTTCTCTTTTCTTTTTTTTGTTTTTTTTCTTTTGTGCCGTCCCGTGACTCCAACCCCCCCACGTGCACCCCGAAAGGGGGGTAACATTGAGACTACCATTATCACAAGGGACGGAAACCACATGCGTGTCGTATAATGGGAGATACTGAAAAAAAAAAATTGAAAATTAAAAAATTGAATAAACTACTATAGACTGTGTATAAGCTGATGCTTGCCTATGTATACATGGATTAACGTTTCTATCTTTTATAAGTTGTAGCGTGAAAGGAATAAAAAAAAAAGGGTAATATGTTGAGAAGTAAGCTGGTGCCATTTGTTCGGTGTACGAGATGGCAGACGACAAGTGCTGCTGCTAGCACTGCTGCTGCTGTTCCAAAAGCAGGAGCTAGCGAGAACCTGCCTATAAATGTAGAGGCACTGTACTATAGACCCCTGACCAATCCCATCAAGTACGGCGATCTCGTTGCCGATCTGCAATTGCGGTCCTATGACAACGAGAACCTGGACTTCTTCAGCGACTTCATAATGAGGGTCGGGTACTACCTGGGGGCACCGCTGACAGGTCCCAAACCGCTGCCCACAAGGCGCGAGAGATGGACGGTGATACGATCCCCGTTCGTCCACGCTAAATCCAAGGAGAATTTCGAAAGACACACCCATAAGAGGCTGATTAGGGTGTGGGATACCAACCCGGAGATAGTCCAGGTACTCGTGGACTACATCACGAAGAACTCCATCGCCGGTGTCGGTCTGAAATGCACTGTGTACCAGCGAGCCACCACCGACGCCCCAGTGGATGCCGTGCCTTTGTCGGAGGTGCTCGGTGATATAAACAAGAAGTACCCTGTAAACGCGGATCAGGACGAAAGCGAGGCCGTCGGCGCAAAAGTAGTCGAGCTACTGAACTCCCCAGAGTTTAAAAAACATCTAGAAGAGAAATAGAATATAAACTAGTTTCCCATGTAAATAACTACAACCACAAATAAAAGAAAAAAAAACAACTATAAATATTGAATATATATTGTTAATATTACGGCAAGAAATCTTTTACTGTAAAAAGAATAGTTAAGAAAAAAAAAAGGGGCCTGTTATCGATTCTCTTTTGCTTGTTCATGTTATGATCAGGGTTAAAAAGCTATTGTCAAAGTAATTTTATCCACCTATGTGATTCGGTTGAAGAAATTCAAGTTGTTGTTGTTAGGTTTTATCATCATAAAAATGTAAACATTGAACAGGGATCGTAGACAGTCCTCCTAAAATAGAGAGAAAGATAAATTTTTTTACCATATTACCTAACTTCAACTGAAATTAGAAATATAAATGATAAAAAAAGAATCACCAGAGTTTTTTTTTTCATTGTGTTTAGATTGAAATAAGAAGGGTTGTCACTGTGACTACTCTTATCAACATCAGATAAGAGCGCTATAACGCACTTCAGAGAACAATAGAACGATAAAACTAAAGCAAGAGCAATAAAATTTAAGTCTCTCGTTAGAGGTACTTCCTATTTATATAGCATTGAAAAATTTTTTTTTCTTTTCGATCAATCCGTTAACAATTATTTCACCAATTTACCCGGAATCACGTCGTTCGAGTTAGGGCTTATCGGAAACGTCGACTCCGTATAATTCGATGGCGATAGCACCTAAAATATTAGGATATATCCGATCCATACAGGTTACATCCGACAAAACGCTTTCTGTTCAATCTTGTAGTACTAGCCATATGCGAGACCTTTCTTACTAGCGTAATTTGAGAATGCGGATAAAGACTTTTTTTTACAATCAAAGTATAATATCAACTAAGAAATCTCTTTTCAGATGAACAATGCTGGCACAAACTATTGCTAGATTTATCCATCTTCATACCAACATCTTTTATCTATTAGAAAAGGGATTACAATATAATTAGAGAACCTATGAAGAAAAATAATTATGGGAAATCATAGTACAACACTTACATAAAAAAGAAAGCAGGTCCAACTGTATATCCTACTTTCAAAAAATAGTGAGAATTTAGTTATTACCCTTTAAAATGATTAAACTCACACCTTTAAACATTCTATTCCATTTTTCTTATTCTTGATGTGTTTTTTATTTGCCCTAATTGTTCTTTGTTTTTATTCTAATTTAACAACGACTTTTAAAACAATTTGTGGCCAAATAGAACAGAAATAGAAAATTTATACAAAAGGATTTCTTAATATTTCTTCAATTTTTGTACTTGGTATACTTTATAGGTCCAATTCATTCTTTTGTTCTCTTTTTCTTTATAGTACATGAGAAAGTTTTCTCAAAAAATAAAAGACATGGGTTTTTTTTATGAAAGATGATGACTTCACATTTTATAGAAGAACCAACTATTAATCTTATTCTTGCTTCAGTGATACTAAAGGAAATCTAATTAGGATCATAAGCAAATATTTCTTGTTTCTCTATATTTTCAAGAACAATCATTGATTAATACCAACCGTAACTTGTCATTCATTTAAATTACTCTCGATCTTGTGACCAGCTACTGGTGAAAAGATTTGAAGTTATTTTATAAACTACTAAAGAATAATAATAAAATAAAAGATGGCATAAAATTATAAAATTGAAGATGTCCTATAAATTGCTATTACTCGGATATAGCAACCAAACAATAAAAATCTATAGAGATGTATTAAAAAATGTTTAAATAATTTTCAACAATACGTTAAAATTCAAATGTGGCAATGGTAGATATTTGTAAAAAACATCATTGTTATTTCAATCCCTGGATACGTTTTAATCGAGAGATTATCAATCATGCTGGTAAAAACAAAAAACTTTTTTTTTCACGCACAATTCCAATAAGTTCTGATTGCCATGAAGGTTACTGTTAAAATATTGGAAATACGAAGCCCATTGCTCTTCAAACGGATATTAATATTACAATTCAGAGTTTAAACTGATAAAAAATAAGAAAAAAAAAAAAAACAGAAATAACAAATGAGATCAAAAAAATAAACAAATAAAAAGCGCAGATGCGCTTTTCTTGTAAAAGATGTGTGATATGAAGCGTCGTTAAAATATGTGGTCGAAATTACTTAGATTTCAACAAATGATGTGTTTGATGTACTAGGAGCTGCCAATAACTTGAAGGGTTGTACCCAGTAAAGCAACTCCGTCCTCCCGTTGGAGAATAACAAAAAAAAAATAGTATAACTTTGTCTATCCCTCTAATAATCATGTTATTATTAGACACCAAAAAAATGAAATGACAAAGCTTATGGCATATAAAGAGCAATATTATGGCAAAATAACGTGAAGTGTAACGTGTCTTTTATTTTAGTGAACAGCAAACTCAAAATAAAAAGAAAATAGAATAAATTGATTTTTGTGGTTATCCCAAACAGTTATTATTTAAAAAAATCTTGAAAAAATATTAACAAACCAATGAACTCGTTATAGAATAATGAAAATGGTAGGGTGATAACGATTGAAAGAAGAGCTCAGTTCAGCTGCGGGTCGCCCCTTTTGGGCTACTGTTATGGACGAGATGACCGGACCATGCAATGTAAATTTAAACTTTTTCAGAGAGAATAACAGATGTTTACTCATGGTTAGTATATCATACTCGGATGAGAATTGATAGAAATATTAGCGACCACTTTGGAAGTAGTCATCAAAAGTATATTTCGGAGTAGCAAATTCAGAAGAGATCGTAAAGACTGAAGAGGAAGAAAATGGAAGCGTTAAATTGACTTCCCTATTACCGACAGACATAATAATAAAAAAAAAAGAATAATTCGAACATTGAAAGGTATTTTGACCGCTAAAATAGGCGTCAGGTTGAAACGTATTAGACAAAATATTCCTTAATCCTCCTCAAGTGCGTTCTATAATGTTGCAAACAATTATCGTGCCTATTGAAACGTTGGTTACATCCCTCATATGGGCAAACATGTCTTTTCTCACCCGTATGGATTCTATTGTGTCTTGCAAGATGACCTGAGGTTGTGAAACCTTTGGAACATACTTTACAGATATACCTTCTTCTAGAATCGATATCATCATTATTACAAATTGACATGATAGAATGCTTCTTTGATTTTGTACTCTTTTTCTGTGTCCTGCATCTTTTCCTCTTAGTGATGTTTTTGTGGTCATCAAGCATAGGTGTCGTTATTGTAACAGAATTTGAATTCGTTGGAATCTCCAGTGAAGCATTGGTATCGTTAGATGGCGCTGATAGGTAGGGGTTTAGGAAGACCGGTGTTTCTGCCGACTGTTTTAGTAGTTGTTCTTTTGGTATATTTGCTTTAATTATATGTGCTGGCAGTTTGAAGGTATCATCCTTTCGTTGTTCGTTACGAATAGACGAACTCAAGGTAATTTTCGTATCCAACAGAGGCGACCTCTCTGAGGCACCTCTAAGGCCAATCTTCTCACCGTCTGATGTTAATGCACCGTTTCTCTTTAAATCCACCTCTTCATCAACAGTGGTGGATTTAGTTGCATCGCTTTTTGTGGTTGATGTTAGTCTCAAACCGTTCGATTTATCGGAAAGGATAGAGGAAACAGAAGAAGCTCTCGAGCTTTCAACGTAGGCTGTTCTAGGATCAACGGCGGAGTTAACGGACGATGTCGAATCAGCTCTATGGATCAGGCTTGGGATGGAAGTTCTCGTGCAGTCACACGATGGGTTCAACATTACCATGCATGACATGGGCTGCTGATTGATAGCGTCGTCCACGAGGTACGGGTCGTCGTAGCGTGGCGAACACCCCGGCATGTTATAGTTTGCCAGATTCACGTAGTTGCCGGCGGCACCCATCTCATACTTTGGCATTTTCTGAAGTTTCCCCGAGGGACTCCGGGACAGATACTCCAGCGATTTTCTGTTCAGTTTGTGGATCAGGGTGTTTTCCACATTGGTCGCGGTAGTTTTCAAAGACGGAAGCAGTATGTCGTACTGGGACCTGGCAGACACCGGCTGCTGCTGCTGCTGCTGCTGCTGGTGCCCAGGGTACGAGTACCTTGACTCCAGGTACGGCTCCAGCCTAGGGTACGAGTTCGTTGTGTATTGCGGCGCGACATGGAGCGAGCAGGCCGTGCTGGACGCGGTCGAGTGCTCCCTGGCTATTGGGCTCTGCTGGTAGATATCCACGGCGGGCGCCGCTGGCGACGCCGCGTAGCTACCAGTGGTCAAAGGCGGTGCGGTTGTTCTTGGCGACGTTTGAATCATTTTTTTTTGTTTCTGGGGAAGAAAAAAATAAATTAAAAATAGCGAAGAGAATTTGTATTACTTTTTACCCCGGTTGTATACAAAAATGAACCAAGTCCCCACAAGAAAGTACAGATAGACTTTCCGGATTTATATATATATGTTTTTTTTTTCTTGGCCCAGCATTATATCAATCAGATATTACTAAGACAAAGATACCCTGGGAAAGTGATGTACGCAAACTTTAATAATTTTTTATTTGTTTTTTGTTATTTTTTTGACATGGGTACTTTTCTTTTATCTGTTTCTTTGTCCTCTGGCTTGGGTTTCAACATTCCCTCTCGATTCTGTACATGAAGACTTTCCTTTTTTTAACAATTTTTTATTGATTCACCTCGGACGGGGATGGGGAGAGTGCAGGTGCAAAGCGTGCACGCAGAGAGAGCGAGCGCAAGAAAGAAAAGCTTCAACTCCCGTCCGTGCATGAAGTAACAAAGCTTGTTCAGAGTAGTCATTTGTCGTGAATAAAAAAAAAAGGGACCCCTCCTCTCTCTCACCACAAATCTGCACGTCGCAATCAAGGCCTGGGCTAGCTCTTTCCCCCAGAGAGTGGCTATACATCTGACTAACTGTCCTTTTACATCATTATTAGCTCAGGCGTGTCAAGTTCATGAGACAGGGGAATTTGTGTTTTTTTTTTCTTTTTCAAGTTTAGGTAAGGAGCGCAAATGATTATCTAAGAAATATTGCTGCAGCGGGTACCGCCCCGCCCCCACACTACGTTATGCAGGTCCTTTTTCGTTTGTCCAGCTGTTGCGTGCAGAAAGCACAACACAATAATGGGGATAAGCAGGCGGGGGATTACCTTTTTTTTTTTAGTATTTAACTTTTTTAGAGTTTCTTTTTTTTTCTTATCTCTGCCCGATCAGGAAGTGCGTCCGTATTGATTTGCATTTCGACACACAAAGCATCGAACAAAAAAGGGCCCCTCCCACCCCCGGGGGCCGGGGGTGGGGGCGGGCCAAAATAAGTGATACAGAGAGAATGTTTGCCGATACAAGCTTTGCGTTTTTTTCTACTTTCCTGCAGGGGGGGTAGAGAAAGCTCTGCGCCCTTTCTCTGATGATGCAGATGTCTTTTCTTTTCAGCTTATCAAAAATTTGTCCTGTTGAACCCTTGTGGTGATCTGCAGCAGAGTGCACGGGGGCGGGGAGCGGATTCTGGACCGGTTTTTTTTATTTATTTGTTTATTGTTGGATCTCCGCCCAAGGTTTTTCTCCCCGCCTGCGAGAACCTCAAGAAGACCAAAGTGAGGTTCACTAGAGATGAGAGTACCCGCGTGTCAAAGACAATGCAGGAGCCCCAGTTCTAGGCCCTTCTGCAACAGGGGCTTTTGATAGAGTGAAAAAGAAAAGAAGAGACAAAGGACAAATTACCCGAACCGTGTACGTTTCCGTCTCTCTCTCTCCCTCTCCCCCTTTTTTCAGTTTCCTGCTTCCGCTGCTCCGCTTTCCCCTCCGCATCCGGAGCAGGAACAAGGAAACTAGAAAAAAAGGTAAAAACACCGCAAATCATTTCACGGGCACAAGGATGGAGATAAGGACATGAAAAGGGGGGCAGGATGAACGATGCACCTGATCTGATTGAACTCTATCAAAAAAAAAATAAAGACAAAGTGGTTAAAAAAAAGCGCAATGCAATGTGGTTTCCGGGGTCTTATCCGTTTTTATCATTCAACAACGACTCCTCAACTGGGGTCTCCCTCAGGGATAGTGAACCTCAAAATACACAAATATATAATAGGACGTACTATAACAAAGTGTAATATAAAGTGTAACAGACAACTAAAACCAGTTTTTGCAAAACTCAAAAGGGGCTCAACAGATTTCGTCAGGGCTGAATGTCAAACGAGGGGGATCTTGCGTTCTTTTAAATATTTTAAATATTACATAGACGGTCGTATAGAGACCCTTACCCCTGCGCATTGTCGTACCAGTTTATACGAGCACGGGCAGCATATACGACAGGCGAAGGTGGGGAAATCTCTCGATATTTTGTGTTTTTCGCATTTCCGGCTGCGTCACCGTCTACGTAATCCCATTGTTCTCTCTCTCCGTCGTATAGAGGAAAAAACAGTTGTGGGCTGTTTGGGCTTCCACTATTTGGCGCATGCGGTCGTTTTGTATTGCCTGGTCCCTGTCTACGGATGAGACTGGAGAAAAATTGAAAAAAAAAAATAACAATACAATGCAATAAAAATAGATGAAATAATACAATCGCTGACACAATGGAAAGGGAAACCATACGACAAAGCAGCACAGCAACGTGACATATATAAGCCGGTGTCTTTTTCCTTTCCCCATTGTTCCCTGCCTCTTCTTCTTTTTTCTTTTTATTCTTGATACAGAAAATGCCAACTGAAATGACTGCCCCACAAGACCCTGTACACTTGCCTATTAGGCAGCAGATGGAAGCTCTGATCCGTCGCAAACAGAAAGAGATCACCGAAGGCCTCGAGTCGATCGACACCGTCAAGTTCCACGCCGACACCTGGGAGCGTGGCAACGACGGGGGCGGCGGTACCTCCATGGTTATCCAGGACGGCTCGACCTTCGAGAAGGGTGGTGTCAACGTCTCCGTCGTCTACGGCGAACTCACCCCTGGCGCCGTCCTCGCCATGAAGCAGGACCACAAGAACCTGAAGCTGCCAGAAGGTGCCAACGGCATGCCTAACGCCGACGGTGTCAAGTTCTTCGCGTGCGGGCTAAGCATGGTCATCCACCCGGTCAACCCAATGGCCCCAACCACCCATCTGAACTACCGTTACTTCGAGACCTGGAACCCAGACGGCACCCCACAAACGTGGTGGTTCGGCGGTGGCGCGGACCTGACCCCATTCTACCTGTTCGAGGAGGACGCCGAGCACTTCCACAAGCTGCACAAGGCCGCCCTGGACAAGCACGACAAGAGCCTGTACCCTCGCTTCAAGAAATGGTGCGACGAGTACTTCTACATCACCCACAGAAAGGAAACCCGTGGTATCGGTGGTATCTTCTTCGATGACTACAACGAGAAGGACCCACAGGAAATATTGAAGATCGTCGAAGACTGTTTCGACGCATTCCTGCCATCCTACTTGACCATCATGAAGAGAAGAAAGGACCTGGAATACAACGAGAAGCAGAAGAACTGGCAATTGATCAGACGTGGTAGATACGCAGAGTTCAACTTGATCTACGACAGAGGTACCCAATTCGGTTTGAGAACTCCAGGCTCCAGAGTCGAATCAATCCTAATGAGTTTGCCACTACACGCCTCCTGGGTTTACAACCACCACCCAGAAAAGGGCTCTGACGAGGCTAAGTTGTTGGAAGTCACCACCAAGCCAAGAGAGTGGGCTTAAAATTGAAAAAAAAACAACAAAAAAACCCACCACCAAAAGCAACAACTTAAACAGCATCATGTTTTAAGTCCCATAGGGAAAAGAAAAAAAATAAAATGAGACAACAAACTCTTTATTATTTTCTTCTTTCCATGAGATACATGTGTCTTTTACGCTATCATTATTTATTATGTTTTTTACGTACTTTATTTTCTTTTTTCCTGAACATATAAACAGTTATTTTTTAAGATATACCTTATACATCTACTTACTCCCAGTGCTGTTTTGCAATTGCTTACTATCTTAGATATTAAGATCAGACCAAAACTGCCTCCATATACCATGATTTGTACCCACTTGAGGCACATGACCAAATAGATAATAATTTCTTACTTTTTTAACTGAAGAAAAAAAAAAGAATTTTTTATATTCAAACTATTATTAAATGATCCCGGCAAGATCAGAGATTGTATAAAAACCAAACAAACACTGCTTCGTTATCCCTCCCTAAAGCAAATATATACCTGAAGAAGCTTCTTATGGATAACGCGTGATTTCGGCTGCTAGAGTTTTGGACTGAATAACGTATCTCATCTTGGTTTCAATAGAGGTCAAAAAAAAAATAAAAAAAAGGTAAATCATATCTTAACGGTTACTATACATCTTTATTTTTGTTTTGTTTGCTTTCCTAAATACAGATTGAAGAGGGGAAAAATGATATATTTTTAGTCGCTAATAAATGTCGCCCACTCCCATAATTGAAATTATCGACGATTCCAGTCTCTTGGATGATACTGATTTGGAGATCGTCTCTTTAGAGGTCAGAAATAAACACGCAGCAGAGAATGACGGTATTGTGTCAAATCAATATGTTGGGGACGTGTCTCAAGAAATATCTATACCATTTATCGACGATGCTACAGGATCGCAACCTTCTATGACAGTACATTCCTCAGGCACCAACACGTCTGACATCATCACTACTACGCAACAATATCGTGAAAATCAACATCACCTAGATCGATCACAACTCTCTAAAACTGGATCGCAGGCAAGAGGCAGTTCGAAGAGAATACTAGACGATATTATTAGTGACGACCTAAGTTTTTCGACTGATGATTTTAGTATTGAAGTTACACAAACCAACTCAAATAAAAAGAAGATATTTAAACCATCATATTCTGATAAAATTGATGGCTTGGACAATGTTTCACAGGAGTCAATTAATGAAAACATAAGTTCATCCCCAGGAAGACATATTACACCTTCTAATAACATCTTACACGATATTCCAAGACAAAATAGATCCATTTCAATTAGCGCTTCAAAATCTGTGAGAAACAGTCCAGATTTGCCACTACATATAGATCCTCCACCTCCAACGCAAGATAAACAATTGTTTATTCCGGAAAGTAGTGAAACTGATATTCAGGTATCTACACAACCTGCGTCAGAAGAGATGAAAGAAACTGTAATAACAGAAAGAACAGTCACAGAATCCAACTCTAAAGAAACGCCTTTACCGAACACCAACGATGAAGAAAACGAACTTCGAAGATTGGAACACTATATAATAAATACGGTAAAATTATCAGACCATGAAGCTAAAAAAATGTATGAGAAGGCACAGAATTCACAGAGATTGCAATTTAAGAAAGTGAACCAAACACCAAGGGACATGCATAAATCTAGGGAGTCTATCATTCTTGAAGTAAATCCAAACCTGCTCGAAATCTTTAAAAGTGAGGTCCCTAACATTGCTGAGATTATTGCTCCAGCTAGAATCCAGAAATCGAGATCCGATCTTCTACCAAAAATACGTTTTTTTAGAAAATGTGATAGTATCTATGATTTTGCACATGATTACTATTTTCCTTCAGAGTTAAGAGTTATGGAAGAAAATATTTACATATTTTATTATTCAGCAAAACAATTCTTCGAAGAATATAAAACTGACAAGAGAAAACTATTTGAGTTATTTAGGGATTCTAAAACAACAGGCCATGACGTATTGCTGATTTTGTTTGGTTTGAATGCATTCAAGAGGGAACTAGATAAAATTGAAGATGCTAAATATAGAGAAAGAGTACAAAGTCAAATTAGTAATGGCGATACAGTGAGAAGTAGTAGTAGACAAGCAACCCAAATTTTCGATTATGGAATGAAAAAATTCGATATAGAGCAACGTCTCAGATATATTGATAGGAAATGGGGAGTAAAAGTTCATACTGTGAATTCACATATTGAATTCCTAACTTCCCTAACTAATTTAGCAAGTTTAATTGGTAAAAAAAGATCAGATCCTGCGATAAGGTTCATGAAATATGCCCATCTAAATATAAAATCCGCAAATAATAGAAAAGATACATTGAAGAAAATTTTCCAAGAAATAGGAAAGGTACCAGAGGCTAAAGCGACATCTATTAGTAACGTATACTCAGATTTTCAATCACTACTTAATGATTTTCAAACCGGTTCCCTAAAAGCAGGCCTAGACGGGAGCCACCTCATGACTGAAAAAACAGAGGCAAGATTATACAAATTATTTACCTCTACTGATCCTAATGAAGGTGTTGAATAACGTTTCCATATTAGCATTAACAAGTACAACTAAGTACATAATTTTTTTAGTAAATCAACTAGTCTTAGACCTTTTAATAAATAATATTACGTAAAAAGTTCTAATGTCATAAATAATACAATGTCTTCAACTGTGAAATGAAACCTCTCCCTATCCGGACAGAGTTAAATTTCATTCTGAATATCATGATGGCAGAGAATTTGTTAATAAGTTCATATTCAGGGTTATTAGATACATTTCTAAATTTAGAAATAGAAAATGCTTGTTCTTATTTTCCAAATACATACTTTACTGTTAAGTAATCATCCTCATTTAGCCTATCTTTCAACGATTCAATCTTTCCGAACTCTTGTTGTAACTTCTCGATCTCTTCTGAATTAAATTTGATACCAGCAGTGATTAAATGTGCTAATACCGCAAGAACTTTATCAATTAAATTAATGTTATCAGTAGAGCCAAGATTTTCAATCGTCTGTACCAAAACATTGTCACTTCTTAGAGTATCTAGGAGATTGCCATCAATAGAAACAGAGGATAGATATGCACTTAATGCAGATATAGCCCTCTGTTTTAATTTCGTTGATGCTTTGGGATCACTTAGAACAATCGGTAGCGAATCTAGACCATTGCATGCATTAAAAGCTTCAGCCGCCTTCTTGTGATTCCGTATTAGGTTAGAAATGGCATAGAAAGCTTTTATCCTTACCTCATTTCCCTCCTGTTTATTCTTCGCGATATCAATTAGTTTCTGCACACTACCATCATATTTTATATAGTTATCCTGTGCATCTGTATTGTTTTGTACTGCTGTACCGATAACAGAAAGCGCTGTTGCGCGTATAGCTGGTTCATCACATCCCAGTGTTATTAAAATAGGCTCCCACATTTTCATATTTTCAATGTTGTTGGCGTTATCGATATTTTCAACTAGCATTTCAAAGTTTTCATACGCAATGAGTTTATTATCCAAAGTAGATTCTGGACTAGTAATAACTGCTATAGCCTCCTTCATCAATGTTGGATCATCAGGACCCCCGCCACCAAACAGTTGTTCTAAAAGCTTTGGATCTGGAGCTCCAGCTTTTTTGATAGCCTCTTTATCACCTTGTGCATTGGCAATGGACCAGTGTAATAGTTTCTCCATTATTATTTTCTTGCTATACGTGAAAAATTCTTGATTTCAATCTAGTTTATTTTAACCTTTATTGGAGACAAAATTATGCGTATATGCTAGCCAATGTCGACCACCTTCTGATATATAAGAGACAGAACACGTAAAAAAAATATATTATTTATATAATCATTAGTTTTTAACTGTTATTGAATTACTTGCTCATCGCTGAAAAATATTGTATGAATATATGAAAGATAGTAAAAGAATCGTCAAGAACATTCTAGAATGGTCACGTGCATAAAAGTGTAAAAGTAGAAGAATATTTACCGCAAGATCAATCAAGAAGAAGATAACCTTTAAGATGAAAGCTTTTAACGGATAAGTTCTCTTCATAAGCTATTAAAAACGTGAATGTTTAGATATGTAGATTACAGAAGGCTTACTTAGTTAATTTATCTTACTAATATTTTTCTTCATGAACTCGTCCAGCTTATATACAAAGTCCAACCCTACAGTTTTTAGGTCGTCAATTTGTTTTCTTGAATACTTGATAGCATCTGGTGATAGTACCTCATCACTTAGTAATTGTTTATCCACCAATTGGAAGTGCTGGTCAACCTGTTTATTACACCAACTAACTAATACTGACGACAAGTTATCATGCTTTCTATGGAATAACTCCCTAAATGCAATAACGGTACGTTTTATTATCTGGAACCTTACAACAGCTAGCTGTGTTAGGTACAAAGATGGGTGATCTGAAGAGCCTATTTGCAGCAATAATTGTTCAATGACGTTGGAGCGGTTTTGCAAAAGTAGATCCAGCCCTTCCTCCGGCAAGCCTAGTTTTATTAGGGTTCTGATACCACTACGTAGATGTGCAACCTCGTTGATGAACAGATTACATTGCGAAACCTTTCCTACAATATCAGCACGTCTTTGATCCAACTTTAGATTCAGCACATTGAACATAATTGTGTCATCCTCTTTGATTAATGTCTTTAAGGTAGATAGTTGTTGTTCGGCCTCCAGTAAAGTATTCACTGCAGAGTCAAATTTTAATCTAGTGAGATCGATATCAATTTCTTCTATTAGGTCATCAATGAGCTTGAACTTTTGTGTGCTGGAACCCCAATCATTAGACCTTGATCTTGAATGTACAGAAAGACTTAGGTTTTGCAAAACGAATTGATCCATTGAACTAGAAAGTGGCCGTGATGCTGACGCAGGAGAAAGACCTACGCTTCTTCTTTTAATTGGACTCTTCGTACCTTCCCTGCCTGGTGTTTGCTGAGCATTTTGAAGATAGATTAATGATTCCTTAATTCGCTTCGAGTTTTGTTTTTCATTTTCGGTAATATCTCTCAAATCATCCTTTGCTTTTCTAATTGCATCCAATACTTTAGAATATTCTCTGTGATCTTTGCACTCATACAAACAAGTATTGTTACTTCCGAAATAGAAGGCCAGACGTGAATTCGTTGTACCAACAGGGGTTACAGTAATATTCCTTAATGGACAACATTGACTAACCACTAAATCATGTTGCTTACTCTTTGTTCTACCAGCCACCAGGACTGTGTCATTTAATATATATATATGAACTTGCTGCAAATATTTTAATGTAGAAACGTTTAATTCCAACCAGTCGCTTGATTCTACTAACAAATGCCTATTAGGTGCCGATCCTAGAGCTTTCTGTGCTCCCTCAATACTTTTGAATAATGTATTCAACTGTGTATCCCATACTTTTTCGAGAATCATAACACTGGTTCTGTCCCTCCTTTGATTTGACCCTGGTTTTACAGCAGGTAATAGTGCATTAGATTGCATCTTCTGAGGTGAGTCAGGTCTCGTCTGTTGCAGAAGCTTCTGTTGTTCATCAGTTTGTAGTCTCGACTTGGCAACCAATACAAACTGATCCATAACCTTTGTTAGTTCACTGATACTCGTTCTTAATTGCTTTAATTCAGAACTAGCTTCATGTAAGTCGTTATTCACAGTCATGATTTCATTGTAAGATTTGTAAATATTCCGTTTTACCTCTTCCTGAACATCAATAGACAGTTCGGTTAAATTTGATGTAAATAAATCTATATCAACAGCGCTTGCCTCACTTAATTTATCATGAATAAACTTTTTTGCACTGAAATTTGGGTCTGCAAGAATTTTCCTCATTGAGGATGGGTGAAACAAACTTGCATATGGGCTCATAGGGTTTAATGGTGCAGCCATTGTCATACGTGAGGAAATTGCTCCAACACCGGTAGTACCTGATCCGCCAAGACGTGTGCGATTCATTTCTGGGACCCTTAATCCTCTCTCAGAAGTGTGTCCTGAATTACCTTTCTGTTGTGCAACAGTAGGCGGTTTCCCAATTGAGGCACCAGGGTGCGCCGTGTTCATGTCCTGGCTAACCATTTGGTCAACTATACCAACATTTGGTAGTGGCATTGTGTAGTCTAAATTTGGTGCTGCATAATTAGCGGTGTGTATGGAGAGTCTTCTTTGCATAGAAGAAGCCGCCCTATTTCTCTCTTTGACGTCAACTTTGGGAAGCGCATTTTGTGATGGAACAGTTAAATTTGCATAGGGATTGGCGGTGATCTTTTTCACCTCTTTCTTTGCACTCAAAGATGTCTGACTATTATTCCCGGATTTCGATTGAGCATTATTCTTATTTTTCCAGTTATTTCTGGCTTTACGTAAAGAAAAATCCACCATTTTTTATCAATCTGGCTAGTTGGCAGAACAAGCAAAGGAGATTTTATCGTCAACTGATAAACATGCTACTTCCGTAATGAAACAAACTTCCTAATAGCTAGCCAACTTACCATTTCGATCCTTGTTTTATTTTTATTTTTTTTTTTTCAATAAAATCGGGCCCTTATAGAAATTTGGAAAGAATTCCAAATATCACAAACAAAGGTCAAGAAGTCAATCGTTCAAAGTTGGGATAAAGAGTGGAAACCGTGCTTTTAGAAAGATACGATTATATATTGAATTATCGGGAATCAGACTTTATTTCTTCAAAATTTGACATTTTTTATTCTACCTTGCTTTTGCTAATTATCTTTGTGGTACACTGAGCAAAGAAAAGAATCGAAGGTGATAAATTATGAGTATAAATAGTGAAGAGTTAAATTATCTCATTTGGAGGTACCTGCAGGAGACTGGGAATGAACTGACTGCGCTCGCTTTGCAGGAGGAGACGCGAGTGCTTGAATTTGACGAGAAGTATAATGAAAATGTGCCGATTGGTACCCTTGTCAACTTGGTGCAGCGTGGTATTTTGTATACTGAAAGTGAACTACTTGTGAACCCTGATGGGGACGTAACCCCAGTTGATACAAAGCATTTCCGAGAGGATTTCAATTTAGTGCAGGCGCTGCAGATTGATCGACAGAAATTTCCGAAGATTGCATTTAATGGGAGGTTTGAGCTGGAAAATATTGCTGGAGAAGGAAGCAATTATGACGATGAAACGGATGCGGTTAAATCTGAAAACAATGCCACTGACCCTAGTGACGGCGCAGAAAAGGATGTGGTGGAAGAAGGAGTGGAAGGAGAAGTTTTTGCAGAAACACTTAAAAGTATTTACGAGCTCGATAAGATTATTTGTCTAGAATGGAATCCTACTGCTGAGAATATACTGGCAGTAGGAGAACCCGATTCGAATGCCAGAATTTTAGAGCTAGGGCAGGAGGAAGTAAATGGCGAAAGCCAATTAACATGTAGAAAGTCTTATGAGTTAATTCACCCATTTGCAACTAGTGCCACAACTGGTAAGATTACGAACCAGTTAACCTGCCTGTCTTGGTCTCATGATGGTGAATCTATAGTCACAGCTGTAGAAAATGGTGAACTTAGGTTGTGGAATAGAGAGGGTAAATTACAAAATGTGCTCAACTTCCACAAGTCACCAGTTGTATCAATACATTGGAGTAACAGCGATTCCCATTTCATATCTACAGATATCGATAACATTACTATACTGTGGGATGCTACGAGTGGTGTTGTCCTACAACACTTTGAATCGAAACCAACACAACCGCTATCTTCTTCGGCTTCCACTGGTGGCCAACCGTGCGGCGTGGATACTGTGTGGGTAGATAGCGATAAGTTTGTTGTACCGGGCCCAGACGGATGTCTACTGGTCAACCAAATCAACGAGGCGAAACCAATTGGGAAATTGGTGGGCCACCGCGGTTCTATCAGCCAACTGCAATTCAACAGCGAGACGAAACTGCTGGCTAGCGCTTCTGTTGATAATACGATAAGGATATGGCATGGCGGTAACGGCAACTCCACACATTGTTTCTACGGCCATACACAGACCATTGTTTCCTTACAGTGGATAACAAAGGACAAACTGGTATCGGCCTCCATGGACGGCTCCGTGAAAGTATGGAGCTGTGAAAGAACCGCCAAGGAAGGTTTCAGCAACCTGATCGCGGAGACCATCGTGGACGGTGTCCCGATATTCGCCGGAACCCTCAACGACAGCAACGACAAGTATGCTGTAGGGTTCATGGACGGCCAGGTAACGGTGTTCAACCTAGCGGCCCTATTGAACCGTTGCGAAAAATCGCCCTCTACAAATGTACTAAACATCCCAGTCTCCGGGGAATACAAGACCGATACAGACGATTCAGTGTTCGACCTGTCATGGAAACAAGATAAACTAGCAGTCGCATACTCCACAAACAAAGGTGCTATACTCGAAGTGTAGTATACAATTATTCTGTTATTCAATCTTTACACATACACATATATATAATTAATCTTTTATATCGCCTCGCCTCTGCCTTCCGCTAATTGTGAACCAGTCTTTTAATGTTCGTTATCAGCGACACCCAACGTCACAAGACAAAAATTAAAATTTTGAAAAAAAAAAAAAAAAAAAATCTCGCGCCTGTCCGATGGCCGAGAGAATCTGCCCGTACAGAGGAGATGTCATACAAATCTTCGGTTTTTTTCGTTAACGCTGAGAGAAAACGCGCAGAACGGTGGGGATTCCACTGTAGGATGAAGAATAATAAATAATAATAACAACTACGAACAATAAGTAGTTTTCAAACTACATTACATATTCAAACTAATCCTGAGAACAAAAAGCCTAACACGGTTCTCTCTCTCTGTGTGTGTGCGTGCGCGTCTCTCTCTGCTTTTCAATGAGTAGAGGGCAACTGCCACTTCTTATTTTTTTTCTTAGTTTCGTAAGAGTCATTTGTCCCAATGTATATGGAAGCCTTCCACTTTTTAACTTCTTTTATAAAAATGCGTAACAAAATTTCAAATCGATGTTTTAGTTAACTGAAAAGAGTATATAGTCTTGTTTCAAGTTAAATAGCGGTGGAAATACCTTTGTTTCATACAATTGCATACTACAATTGCACATTACAATTGCAGAATATAAAGAAAAAAAATAATGTCTGAAGAGTTTCCTACTCCGCAATTACTGAACGAACTGGAGGATGTGCCAGCTCCTACTTCCTATAGCCGTGTCCTGAAGGATATATTTGCTGGTACCATGGGAGGCGTCGCGCAGGTGCTGGTGGGACAACCATTTGACACGACGAAAGTGAGGCTACAGACAGCTAAGACCAAAATCGGTGTGATAGAAGTGGTGCAGAACCTGCTGCGCAATGAGGGTCCATTGGCGTTCTATAAAGGTATGCTGACCCCGCTGCTGGGTGTTGGAGTGTGCGTTTCTGTGCAGTTTGGGGTTAACGAGTCAATGAAGCGGGTTTTTGCCTCTTACAATGGGAAAGTTGATGGCGAGAAAAGGAATCGTCCTTTGGCTCTCCACCAGTACTATCTGTGTGGGCTAACCGGTGGTGTAGTCAACTCGTTCCTCGCCGCACCAATCGAACACGTTAGAATTCGGTTACAGACGCAAACTTCTGTAGGCACCAAGAGAGAATACGTGGGCGCTCTAGATTGTATAAAGAAGTTGGTCAAGGCCAAGGCTATAATGAGAGGACTCATCCCTACCATGATGAGAGCAGGCCACGGATTAGGTACATATTTTACTGCCTATGAGGCACTTGTCGTTAAAGAAAACGCCAAGGGCATCGCACGAAACGACATTCCCGCTTGGAAGCTGTGTACATTCGGTGCGCTTTCAGGTACAGTTCTGTGGCTATCTGTATACCCGATAGATGTGATCAAATCTGTGATACAAACAGATAATGTTCATAATCCAAAACATAAGAACTCAATGATTCGAGTCGTAAGATATCTTTACGCACAGCACGGTATCTCGTCTTTCTTTAAAGGATTTGTACCAACTATGATGAGAGCTGCTCCAGCTAACGCAGCTACATTTGTTAGTTTTGAGCTGACAATGAGACTTTTAGGATGACTTCATTCATTAACCATCCAAATTTTTTTATTTTTTATTTTTTTATTTTTGGGGAAATGATAACTGATAAAAAACGTTTAATTTTTCATTTCTCTTTTAACTTTTATTTGCATCTAATGACCTGTTGACATCCTGTTGTTTTCTCTTTTTTTTGCTTTTATCTATTGACGCTTTGTTGGCCTTTGTCATATTGTTTCAATTCCATTACTTCTTGTTGCGAAAGATTTAATTTATTTTTGTTTTCTTTCTCATTCAATGTACATTAGTCTATTTATGAGGACATATTACGTCTCCAATTTCTATTGGTTTTTTTTTGCTATATTTCTATTTATTATTATATTTGGTCTTTTATAAATCGGTTGTTTGGTTTTCGATAACATAATTTCATACTTTTATTGTTTTCATTTGCATTAAAATATAGCATTATTTTATCTATCAAACAAAATTTACTATTGTATATATATATAAAACAAAACACCAATCGACGGAAAACTTTTAGTCCAACCTCTTCAATAGGTAGTCAACTTCAACTTCCTTGGTAATTGGAATGACAAATTCCTTGTAAATTTTGACCAGGTATTCTGGTGTGATTCTCCGAACTTTCTGGGCATTATCAGTTGTAACTGTAGGGTCTACACCATAAACATCTGCCTTCTTAATTAGCCTTTCTAAGATTTTCTGTTCTACACCAGCATTGGTAATGCTAGCCATTATTCCATCAATGTCTCTATCCTTGATCAATCGGGTATACTTCTCCACGTCGGATTGAAACTTAGCCTCAGCGACAAATTTACCAAAGTGAATTCTTCTACTTAAACTCTGTAAGCACTCAATATCTCTAGTAGCAACGCTACCGTAATTCTCCTTAGAATCACCATCGGAACTAGAAATCAATGGAATGATCTCCTTAATGTATACTGATTTGATCTTGTTATTATAATTAACTGCCTTTGAGGCACCTTCATGAAGAATGGTTGGATAGTTCACGCTTGGAAGGATAGGCTTCTTTATATCGTTAGGAAAGAATGGCGTTTCGTCTGGTGACTCAAAGCGACGTAGCTGTGAATGTGCAATCTCCAGTTGCAACAAAGCCCAGTCCAGAAAGGAACCCTTAAAGTCTGGGATCGGCAATTCCGGATTATTAGCTATATAAACTGGTCCACAAGTTGGAAAATGAGATCTTTCAATGAACTTAAAAATAATACTATCTTCCATCTTCACCAACTCATCTCTGATGTTTTGGAGGTTAAGGACGGTTTCGGCTTTAGTGAAATCCATTTAAATTTCAATATGTTATGTAATCAATGTATAATGCCAGTTTTGGACATGAATATCTGATTAACCACCTTCAGTTGGCCATTATTCACAGTTTTACCATTTTTTCTAGTTAAAAAATTTCTTGATTTGAGAAATTTCGCTCTTACTATCGCGGTGGATGTGTGCATACATATTATCGCAAAATAGACAGAAATATAGTGACAAAACAGTCCTCATCTTGTATAAAAACTGTACTTTTTATTCTCGTTACGTAATTCTATTAATCTATATTTGAAATTATAATTGGTCATTAAAATGCTATTACAAAACCTCTTTCTTAGGTAATGCGAGCGACAAAATGGAGGTTCATCAGTAATTGGTAGTAGTCCTTGAGTATTCTTCTGATTTGGCATGAATATTAAAAATAAAATAAAACATATTGTGATGCCAATAAGAATAACAATAATAAAAAAAGAAAATTGCGAATTGATAAATCATTTTTTTTTTATTTCCTGGGTATAAATGGGTAGAAATTGGGGGGGAGTCGTTCATTCATTAAGTTAGTCTGTTCGTTTTAGGCAAATTCAAAGCTACAACTGGAGTTACACAGTTCTTGGGATTCCTTACATGGGACAAGTTCTAGTTGCTGGAACCTCTCTGCATCTTGATGGTAGTAAAAACCTTGCATATTACCCGTGAGTTGATCATGGACCACATAGTAGAAACCGTCGTAAGATGCACCATCTACATTTTCGATGAACGCATCAGGTACTAGGAATTTCTCCTTCCATCTCATGAAAATAAATCTATCGTTTAAGTAGTCACGGTTCTTTGCGTCATGTTGGTTTTCCAAAAACATCTCAGCCAAAGTGTTTATGCTGTGTCTCTTTCTTTTATAACTGTACTCATCCTTCTGCTTCAGGTCCTCTTGGTTTTGGGCGATGAACAGCTCTCTGAACGGTGGGAAGTTCAACCAGTGTTCCAAATCCGTCTGGTCATCGGTCTTGAACGAATCAAAATGGCTATCCTCGGGCCACTGTGAAGACAGAAACCCGATCTCCCTGTGGTCCACAGCGTAGGCTTCAAAAAAAGTGGTGATTTCAGGATGTTGGGACGTCAGTCCTCTAATTGTTAGGTAACCAGTGATATGTGGGGTGGTAGTCGTGTTGCGCCCGCGGACGGTTGGCAAGTCAACGGTCTTCAAAGACACGTACACTTGGTACCTCTTGTAGCCAGACAGCTGGTACCCACCAAACTCCATCCTCGGTCTCAGGTAGTTGGTCTTCGTCAAAGTGGGCTTGCTGATGAAATGCGGTTGCGTAAGCGGCGACTTGGAGTACGAGGACCGGTCGTTCGTCATATACTTTCTTCTGCTGTGTACATGTGTCGGCGTCCTTTCAACCAGGTGCTGCAACGACGGCAAGGAGTCCTTGGAACGACATTTATATATCAACGGTTGTTCCACCTGGTGATCTATATCATCAGGTAACTGGTACCCCAGGCCCGTCTGCGTCAACACCTTCTTCTTCAAGTTAACGTCCTGTTCAATCATGGGGTATATTATGTTGGGCAGTGTTGGAAAACTGAAAAATAAGAAACAAAGACAAAGAGACGGAGTCAAACAATAAATGAAGTATTGTTATATATATGGATCACTTATATGTTATAATATTGTTGTACTTTGAGAAACTGAAAAAAAAAAAAAAAAGAAAGAAAGAAAAAAGAAAGAAAATTTAATGCATTGTTCCTATCTGGACCCTTAAAAATGTATATATATTTTTCCGTTTCTACGGCTTTGTCTAAGTAAGTGGGGGTGATGTTTATTCCCGGAAAAACTATAATTTCTTATTTTTTTTCGTAGAGTTTTTCCGGGCTGCCTGCAGACAACGACGGAAAAATTCTCTCATGCATTAAAGCCGTGCGGAAAGCCAGAGAGCGAGCGAGCGAGAGATTGCTTTTCATAAACATGCTTTTGTATATCGTGATAAAAGGTATAATCGGTTGTGATCAAATGTCTTTAAAGCACCCAGCCCCGCTTTTTAAATAGAATACCTCGTAAATCTTCAAGATAACCGATAACATTGATAACAGAAGAATGGGGGGATATTGAGGTGGAAACTAGGCAACATAACAAAACAAGAACGGGAAGAACGTGTAGATTATGTGCTGGTGGCGTGCTGGGTGGGGTAGCCATCACATGTACGCAGACCGTTAATTGTTATAATCACCATTCACGGTGACGGCACGTGCAGAAATAAAGCAAAAAAAATTTTTTTATGGTGTAGTTTTCGCTGTTTGTACAGGGGTTTCTGTGGGATGGAATGGCAGAGAAGATGAAAGACAGTGGAAAATTAAAAAAATTACCAAAAAAAAATCTGTTGAAATTGCTATAATCATAAATTCATAAATAAAAAGCCACTCATAGTTATAGTTTTATTATTTGACTACTTCATTTGAACTTCATTAGAACTTTCAGAACTGAAAGAAAAACAAGACAATCCACTTACGCCGAAATAAAGAAGAAACAATGATTAACTCTCAAATTTCCAACATTGTGATCATGTTGGTGATGATGCAGGTCTCCCGTCGTATCGATATGGAGGACGAAACCAATATCTTGTACATTAGAATTGCGTACTGTGCCGCTATGGTTATTTCCTATTTGATCTACCAATACGCTAGGGCCAAAATTGTCGCCAAGAATGATCTAACTACTATGAAGTATGTTGAACCAACCTCTCCATTCTCCAGCGAAGCTCTAGAGAAGAACCAAAAGGAAAAGTTCAATGTCACCACTGTGAAGGACTATGACTTGAAGGAAATCGACAGCGCCATCAAGTCAATCTACACCGGTGTTATGATGATGGGTTTCATGCACCTGTACATGGGTTACGTTAACCCATTGTTCATGCAGATCATCTCTCCAGTCAAGTCTGCCCTAGAGCACAACGAAGTTAAGATCCACCTCTTTGGTAAGGCCGCAACTGGTGAGCTAAAGAGACCATTCAAGGCCCAATCTTTGTTGGGCGGTTTGGGTCAACAAGCAGCTCCACAAGAAGACAAGAAATCCGTTGAAAAAGCTGAAAAGTCTGGCAACGGCGGTGTTAAGGTAGAGTGATCTATTATATCACTTCTACTTTTACATATAGATAAATAATTATAAAAAAACTCATTATTTGAAAATTCTTATATTATAGAATTGCTTCTGGAAAAAACAAAACAACATTCAAAACACACTTTAAATTTTAAAAATTCGTTGATGAAACACTATTTCTGTTCCTTTTTTTTTTTTCTTAAATTGTTCCTCATCATTAGCTTAAATAGAAAACAAACGAAATTACATTAATCCATACTCAAGTATTATTTCCAAATTTCATATTTTGATACTGCCTCTACAAGTCTTTGCTCATCCTTCGTGATAAATTCATTCTTATTAATATCAATTGTTATCCTAATATCAGGATTTTGTGATAGTTGTAAACTTGACAGGTACTTGTAGATCATCTCCCTTCTAAAACCGAGCTCCTCATATAATCTAGTTATGATATCACTCCGGCCATCATGAACAATATCAAATTTGATCTCATTAAGGTTGATATCAAAACTGTCATCGGTCTTAAGTGTAAAAGATATCTTATCCATGCTGTTCACAAGTTGGAATATAGAGCCCAAGCTGTGTCGCAGCTGCACCGCGTATATGACCACTTTACACCGCTCTTGTATCCAATCAAACACTACTTGATCCATGCTATCGTATCCGCGACATAATACCAACGACCCTCCCTGACGATCTCGTAGGATCAGCATCTTAAACCCTGAAGTTTCTCTATGGCCCAGCTCCATCAATATCGTATCATCTCCACAAGTACGAGTTTGCACCGTTATCTCCCCTTTGAAACCGATCGACGACCACTCAAGATCCTCCTCATTAAACTCAATTGGTCGAAACGACCTAAACAAAGACCAGCGCTCCATGCTATTGCTGTCATTTCATCGCTGTAATTATAGATCAACTTTTACATTGGTGACAGTCTCTCTATTCAAAGCTCTTCTTTATTATAAAAGTTCATATTTTTTCAGGCGTCTTGGGCTTCCACGGTTGTTTCTGTAGAAACAAAGATATTATAAATATAAGGGCTTCGCGAGACATCAAGAATCAATGAAATTGACTTAGTTCCAAGAAGAATCCCTTACTGCTTTGAAAATCGTGTTCGCTTGTAATAGACTTTTGGATAAACATTGACATACAGAGACTGAGCAACTGTTTCAAAAAACAAAACAAAACAAACTACATTTTTACCCTCGCTAGCCCTTAGTGCTGCCCCTTTCTCAAGATAAATTATGAGCGACTTCTGGAATAACAACAAAGACTCTATAAAGTCCGGTCTCATGACTGCCGGCAAGTATAGTTACCAGAGTACAAAGTTTGTGGCGAAGACAGGCTACAAAGCAGGAAAATCCCATTATGACAAAACTAAGGCGAAACGGGAAGGGAGGCCAGTCGACGACAGTGATGGCAGTGGGGAATCGACACCCACAAATGTACATATCAATTACCAGGACCCTGCGAGGTTCCCACCTCCGCCAACGAAACCAGGTCAATTGCAATACCATAGTACAAGCAGTAGTCTGGCGTCAGGAGGTAATTCCAGCTCCTCACTGCCGCAACAGACATTTGACTCAAACCCTGTGATGAACCAGGTATCTAATGTACCCCCTACATATGACAGAGCAATGATGCCACTTCCGTCAGAAGTTGGGCATGCCAATCAACAAATTCGGCCACAGCCAGTGGAGGTAGGAACGACGCAGCAACAACTTTATTATTCACCACAACATCAGCAATTTCAAGAACAAGTGCCACCGAATTCGGGACCATACCAAAGTTCAAGTTCTGCACATAGCAGTACTCCACACTTTGAAGTTAAACCGTTCAATCCTGACGATCCTACAAATAAGACAAGAATTGAAATTCCAGAAGTCGATTTGAGTAGCTTTGCACCACCACCTACTCACCAAGATCGTGATACTACTATTAGAACCAAAAAGATTACACCAGTGTCGTCAGGAATCAATACTCCTCAAAATAAATCTGCGCCAATGTCGAGAAAAGGAACACAACCAAATATTGTTAACACAGAGCCAAGACATAATTCTGATTCCAATGAACCTGAGAAACAAACTGTTGATGATAAAGTTGACGTGGAATTTGCCCCACCACCAAAACCTTACAAAAGAACAGGTAAAGTAATACCTAGTGAAATGGCTTCTAGTATGGAGTCTGACCGACAGCCAGCTCAAGGACATATGAACATTGATCCAGTTCCACCGACGAGAAACGCGGGCCTACAAGCAAATAAGGCAGGTTCTCAAAGAGAGCAAGATGATTCACCAAGGGTCGGTATTGTTGGTGAATATAATGATAATATAGATGTAGGATTTGCTCCTCCACCTAGGCCCTTTAGGAGAGAAGGTTCTGGAAATACCAGCGATGGAAAAGACGCAAAGACGAAGACGGCCTTATCAAACAATAGTGGGATAAATACAGGAAATAAAACAACAATGCCGCTACCGCAATTGCCGTCAAGGGATCAGATATCACAAATTAATTTAACATCAAAAAAAGGTGTAGATCAGGATCACCGGACAGCTATTGCGGGCGAATATCACGAAGGAGTAGTAGATTACGCACCACCACCAAAACCTTTTAGAGGTACGGAGACAAACGCCTCTAATAAACAAGTACCTACAGTTTCTGGTTCTACAGTAACATTAGTTACAATCCCTAGTACATCACTACCAGCTAATATACCTCCGTCATCGTCAGTACCTATTCAAGAGCATAATACTATGTCTGATATGAAACTAAATATTAGTGAATTACCTCCACCGCCAAGGCCATTTAGAAGAACAGATTCCACGGACAGGGATTCTTCAAAAGAAAGTTTTGAACCAAAACCCAAACCTCCACCACCTTTAAAGCCTTCGGCTTTAAAGGTGAATTCCACTAAAAAAATTATACAAGCAAATAATAAGGATCCAACTGATAACAAATCTTTATTTGAAAGGGAGAACTTACTCGAATCTATAAAGAATAAAAAGAAACCTGCACCGAAGCCAAAGAATTTATTGGCTGGAAATAAAGAAGCATCAAAAGACTCTAATGACAACAATCGTATCGGAATTACAAAATTCAATGAGAAAACAATGCTCCCAGTGTCGTCATTCCCTCCTCCACCAAAACCTTTTTCCAGAACTGAGAAGTTGAGAATGAAAGAGGATGCAGAGGTAAAGAAGTCTTTAGATAACGAGAAGTCCATAGCGGAGAAGGTTACTCCTGCATTGGTTCCACCCAAATCTAATGATTCTATCAAACCTCCACCCCCTGGACCAAGAAAAAGGATGACTACTGGTGATGATGATGATAAAGAATCTAGTACTGGCAGTGACGAGAATCCTTTCTCCAAGTACTTGAAGGATGCTGTGCCAACGGAGGCGGATAGATTACATAAATCATGATTAGAGAAGTTGATAAAAAAATTACGTACCATAATAAATTAAATTTTGTACTGAATTATTTACAAATATGCATTCATTCGAATAAAAATACACCTATTTTAGTTTTCTTTTCTATATTCGTTTTGTAGTGAGAATAAGGCTAAAAAAAGAAGAAAAAAATCCAATAAAAAGTATAAAAATGACAAAACCGGAAATTACCTCTTTTATACCTCTAGTTATCGAGGACATATAGAGTAATCTCTTCTCTAGTAACTACAATGTCATTTTTTCAATTCTCGTGGAAATGGGTAATGACGCTAATTGTGACGTACATTTCCCTCCCTTTACTCATTTATTATATTATTCCATACGTATTTTATGGTAACAAATCAACAAAAAAGAGAATTATTATATTTGTATTAGGTGATATCGGCCATTCGCCAAGAATATGTTACCATGCTACTAGTTTTAGCCAAAAAGGGTGGCAGGTTGAGTTATGTGGTTACGTTGAAGATAGTATCCCAAAATTTATTTCGGAAGACCCGAATATCACAGTGCATATACTTCCTGTTCACAGTTATAATGGAAACAAAAAATCCATTATGTTTCTAGCAAAGAAGGTATTTGGACAGGTTTATAGTATTGTTAAACAACTTTGGGAACTAAGAGGGAGCAGTTACATTTTAATTCAGAACCCACCAAGTATTCCGATCCTGCCCATAGCTGTATTTTACAGGTTAACTGGTTGTAAATTGATAATTGATTGGCATAATTTAGCCTATTCTATTATGCAATTGAATTATAACGGAAATTTTTACCATCCCCTGGTGATTGCCTCATACGTGGTTGAGTATGTCTTTAGTAGATTCGCGAATTATCATTTGACTGTCACTGAAGCCATGAAAGAATATCTAGTGAACAGTTTTCACCTCAATAGCAAAAGATGTGTTGTTTTATATGACAGACCAGCTCCTCAATTCAAACCAATTACCAATGAGGAATCCCGTTTTGAACTGCTGAAGCAAGATTTCATTAAAGATTATTTGCCAAAAAATTTTGATATCAAATCAGGTGATAAAATTATTGTGACCTCTTCCTCTTTCACACCAGACGAGGATATTGGAGTATTAATTGGTGCTTTGAAGATTTACGATCATTCTTATCAAAAACTAGATAAATCTCTCCCAAAAATCCTCTGCTTTATAACAGGTAAGGGTCCGTTAAAAGAAGAATATATAGCAAAGGTAAAAGAGCATGATTGGAAACATGTAGCAATCCATTTTGTATGGCTAACTACTGAAGATTATCCAAAACTGCTACAGTTATGTGATTATGGTGTCTCATTACATACATCCAGTTCCGGATTAGATTTACCTATGAAGATTTTAGATATGTTTGGTTCTGGTCTTCCCGTAATTGCAATAAATTATCCAGTATTGGGTGAACTTGTAAAGTATAATGAAAATGGGTTGAAATTTTTGGACAGAAGAGAACTGCATGAATCTTTAATCTTTGCAATGAAAGATAAGGAAGTTTTCAAGAGGTTGAAAAAAGGTGCCATAGAAGAGTCTAAGCATAGATGGAATAGTAGTTGGGAACCTGCTATGAAAAAACTAAAAATAATTACTTGACTGATTATGAGAGAATTATTAGTCCAATTGGTCAACATAACTGTATATATCCTAATAAGAATTGTATTTTATTTATGGATAACCATATTTGCTTAATATCTCCAGAATAATGGCTGCTACAATCTAGTAGTTTACATATTCGCGAATTCAAGTACGTGCCTTTCTGCCATCGGAAATACATATGGGTCAAACATGTAGAATTGAAAATTTAGGCACTATGGCCGAGTGGTTAAGGCGACAGACTTGAAATCTGTTGGGCTCTGCCCGCGCTGGTTCAAATCCTGCTGGTGTCGTTATTTTTTTATTTTATTATTATTATTATTATTATTATTATTATTATTATTATCATCTAAGTCAATCTATTATATATTGTTTTATAGAACAGAAGATATACGTTTTAATAACAGTAGTTGATCTTTGTGTTTCTGTTTCTGTTTTCGAAACAGAAAAATTATTGCATTTACTCATGTATATATATAATATAAATTATATTACATCTCAAAAATCTTCATGATAAATTATTTATTCTATCCATATATGAGTTATCAGCATAAATTATATTGTTTTGCAAGAAGGATACCATGAGCTACATTCTGTACACGCGCATCTAATTTATACCCTTGCTTGTCTAATTCGATCATTTTTTCTGGGAATTCCTTCAATGGAACATTGAAACATTCAATAAATTCATTCTCCTCTAATTCAGAAATAGGATTTTGGTTTTCAGACTTTGTCATATCAATTTCGACCGTAACCAGGGAAAGATTTGTATTCGTGAAGCCCGGGTCGTTGAAAATGGTTGGACTAGACCCAATAATCTTTCCAATATAACCAGTTTCTTCCTTTAACTCCCTTAACGCAGCGGTCTCAATATCCTCATTTGCATCTATTAATCCTGCTGGCATCTCAATACATACCCCCTCAACAGGTGGCCTAAATTGTTTTTGAAGAACAATCTCATCCGGCCTGCCGTCACCGTACTTTAAAATTGCTAGGATACCAATACCATCGACATCACCAGCGCCTCTGGTCATCCTAATAGCACTATCCCATTCTCTCTCAACACCATTAGGATCCTTGTACTTCAATTTCTCTAATCCGATCCATTTACAGGCACTAGTATCCTTGACTAACTGCTTGCCAATCAATTTAGCATCTTCCGGTCTCCCCTTACCCATTGTCGAATATAATAACACTGTTGAACTTTTCGGAATGAGTCTTCTAATGCCTCTCAGACAATTAATCATAAAGTGACTTGGGACCGGTACGTGAAAACTTCCCAAACAATGCTATGTTGATGAAGTTTTTAACTTAACTTCCCCTTGTGAACACAATTTTTAATTATTCATTCTCAGTTGTCCTTTTTCCCCAGAACCCCTCGTAGTAACCACTTTTTTTCCTGCCTCAGTCTTTTAGGACCAAAATTTTTTTCTTAAGCAAAATTATATAACAGTCATTAACTGCCTACAGAGAGAGACCTGTCATGGTAATGCGTTGCAGAGACTAAACAACCACCAGATATACCTATTAATTCGTCAAATGACAGTATCAGGATCGTCACAAAATCTCAGAGCTACAATACAGCAATGTCTAGTTGAATCGGGAAACTATGAGGCCATCTCTAATGACTTGACAGAGAGGCTACTGAAAGAAGGTTGGTTCGATGAGGTCAAGAAATTGACGAAGGATCAGATTATGAAAAATGATAATACGAATTTTAGTACCGTGATGGCACAGGTGGAGCCAGAGGCACTAGGTATGTTTTTTTTTTGTTGTTTTTTTTTATCTTAAATTTCAAATGCTAACTAGAATAAGACGTTATCTTTTATTTAATAAAAGCATTGAATACAAGTGCACCTGATGTAAAAACAGACCTAATACAGCAATCCACAAAAGATGCGGTTATGCAGAAAATTATGCAATTCTTGGATGAGATTGTTGAAACCGAGTAATTCTCCAGTAAAAACAAAGGACAAAAAAAAAGAAGTTCACTCACCCTAGGCTAAAAAAACCTTCAAAATATTAGTGAAGTGCTGGTACTCTCTAATATAAATATTTGAAACTCTTTTTAAGATGGAGGTAAAAAAACGAACTTCTTTTGCAGCCCAGACAATCTATAATATATATGTACTATAAACCGTTAATTAAAACCATATTCTATATGGTGGTATATTACCTTTAAATGTGAACGATATGTGGATAATTTATCAACTGTAAAAAATGTAGAGGTATTTCAAGTTGTAAACGCAGGCCCATTTTTTTCCCCTTGCATTTGATTATTGCCCAATATTTCTCTCCATTTACCAATATTACTTGCCTCATGAAAGCACATTTAAACTCTTTAATACACAAAAATCACACATTATTTAAAGTGGTTACTATGTCGTTACGCATAGTATGAAGCTGCACCCAGGTTATATATTTTTTTTAAATATGATTTACGGTAAATGATGGCTCGACGCATTCTCGTACACAGAAACTCCTGTACAAATGAACATGCATATGATTTCCGCTTCGATAAAAATTTCTTTTTTTTTATTTATTTTTTCTCGATCCGCACCGAGCTGGAAAATTTTCAGGGCCCATTCTATGCAGCAGCGATGAGCTCATGAAAATTTTAACTTTACAGACTAAATATCTTTAGTCATCGTGGCTTACTAATGGGGTTCAAAAAGGAACCGATATAACAAAATAGATGTATTGAAGGTTGTCGTATATATCTATAAACCAGACACGTCCTATTTCTATATTATCATAGTTTCAAAAGTTTTTTGTATTTTATAAAAGTGGTTCCTTTAGAAAATATCGAGTGGCAAGGAATGATGGAAGCAGGAGGATTTATTAGGAAAACTAGGAGCAAGACCGGTAGAGGTGTTAAGAAACAAGTTAGCTATGTTGAAATAAGTTCTGGGGATGAGCAGGACAGTCTCTCTGGTAATGGGTCTACCAAAAGGCCTCGTGAAAATAGTCATACTGGGAATAGTGCTGCTGATCCGATCGATCTTGGTTACAACGAAGAGGATGCTGAGTTTGTGGATGCCCTTATGGATGTAGAGGAGGAGGAAGTTTCTGAAGAGGAAGCTACTGTTAAGAAAGAGTCATGGAGAAAAAGATCAAGAAGGATAAAGCCCACGTTAATGGTTGATTTATCGAAAGTAGAGCTGGATTCTGATGGTCTTGCGATTATGAAAAATGAGGTAAACACGTCGTTGGATGGAGATGAGAAAACTCCAATCAAACGTGAAGACACTGGGGTTGATGAAGATGAAGATGATGATGATGAACCGCTGGCCAAGAAAAAGAAAACGACAAACAGGAAACCACGGAAAAAGAAAGAACCAAAGGTTAAACTGACGCCATATCAAAGAACCACGCTCCGGCTTTACGAACATCATCCAGAATTAGCTCAAGTTTTCCCAGATTTACAAAATGCCCCAAAATATGTGCCATGTAGAGCTGAACAACCAAGCGATATGAATATTAAACTACTGCCTTTCCAGTTGGAAGGTCTCCACTGGTTACTTTCTCAGGAAAATAGTAAATATAACGGCGGCGTTTTAGCCGACGAAATGGGTATGGGTAAAACAATTCAAACCATCGCCTTATTGATGAATGATCGGACAAAGAGACCTTCTTTGGTAGTAGCGCCAACTGTTGCTTTGATGCAATGGAAGAACGAAATTGAGCAGCACACTAATGGGAAACTTACAACTTATATTTATCATGGGGCGTCTAGGACAGTTGACATACACAGTCTAAAGGATATTGATGTTATCTTGACAACTTACTCGGTTCTCGAATCTGTTTTTAGAAAACAAAATTATGGATTTAGAAGGAAAAATGGACTGGTTAAGGAAAAATCTTTACTGCATAGTATCTCCTTTTATCGTGCCATACTGGATGAGGCACATAACATCAAAGACAGATCAAGTAACACGTCGAAGGCTGTAAATGCTCTACGGACTCAGAAAAGGTGGTGTCTATCAGGTACTCCTTTGCAAAATAGAATTGGTGAAATGTACTCACTTATAAGGTTTTTGAATATTGACCCGTTTGCGAAATATTTTTGTACCAAATGTGAATGTGCATCAAAAGAGTGGAAATTCTCTGATAATATGCACTGCGACACCTGTAATCATGTTTTAATGCAACACACTAACTTTTTTAACCATTTTATGTTAAAGAATATTCAAAAATTTGGTGTTGAGGGGCCAGGATTAGAGTCCTTTAATAATATTCAAACGTTATTAAAGAATGTGATGCTGCGGAGAACTAAAGTCGAAAGGGCTGATGACTTAGGATTGCCACCAAGAGTAGTCACTGTCAGAAAAGATTATTTTAGTGAGGAAGAAAAGGATTTGTATCGGAGTTTGTATACCGATTCCCAACGTAAATACAATTCGTTCGTTGAAAAAGGTGTTGTGCTTAATAATTATGCCAATATTTTTTCACTTATCACAAGAATGAGACAACTAGCAGATCATCCAGATTTGGTTCTGAAAAGATTTCACGCCGAAAATGAGTTAGGTGTTATTATTTGTCAGTTGTGTAATGATGAAGCCGAAGAACCCATTGAATCTAAATGCCATCATAAATTTTGTCGATTATGTATAAAGGAATACGTTGAATCTTACATGGAAACCTCCAGCACAAATCTAACATGTCCTGTGTGCCACATTGGTTTAAGTATTGATTTATCACAGCCATCACTGGAAGTGGATTTAGAATCCTTCAAAAAACAAAGTATTGTAAGTAGGTTAAACATGAAGGGTACATGGAAGTCGTCGACAAAAATTGAAGCATTAGTTGAAGAACTGTACAAGCTGAGAAGTCCGGTAAAGACAGTGAAATCGATCGTATTTTCTCAGTTTACAAGTATGTTGGATTTAGTTGAGTGGAGGCTTAAGCGTGCCGGGTTTCAGACTGTAAAACTGCAAGGTAGTATGTCGCCAACGCAGAGAGATCAAACCATTAAATATTTTATGCAAAATATTCAATGCGAAGTTTTCTTAGTTAGTTTAAAGGCAGGTGGTGTCGCATTGAATTTGTGTGAGGCATCTCAGGTATTTATATTGGATCCATGGTGGAATCCGAGTGTTGAATGGCAGAGTGGAGATAGAGTACACAGAATTGGGCAGTATAGACCAGTTAAAATTACCAGATTCTGTATTGAAGATAGTATTGAAGCAAGAATTATTGAATTACAGGAAAAGAAGGCTAACATGATTCATGCTACGATTAATCAAGATGAGGCAGCAATTAATAGACTGACGCCAGCAGATTTACAATTTCTGTTCAATAATTAATGTCGTTCAAATATATATATTCAGTTGATTATGTAATGTTATTATAGAGACATTTAATTCATTTTTAGTTTCAACTAGATGCAGCACTTGAACGGGCACCTGCACCTTCAGAAACAAGTCTTCTTTGTTCTTCTGATATTTCAATGGCAGGAAGAGCTAATTCACCCTTATTAGGTGGTGAAGGAATGAAATTAACTTCTTTCAAGAATGAAATATAGATACCGATTTGAGCAGGAGTAGCACCCATACCTTTTGATCTATCTTCGCGAGACCAGGATATATCACTTTTTAAAGAAGAAACAGCATTGGAGTCATCTAATTCAGGAGCCTTTGTGGAATCTACTAAATCTCCTAATACCATGTGCAGTAGTGGGTATAGCGCGTTATCCTCATTTCTTTCAATAACTGCCTCTTCCAATGTCGTTTTCCATGACTCGTAATCTTCTATTTCTACGTGATAGCCGTATTTTCTTAACTGATAAAGGTAATCCTTAAACATGATACGTGGGTGAGCATTGACATGAGCAACAAGGAGATCATCATTGCTGGGAGGATTGATAGAAGATGCAACAACTACTCTTGCAACCTGATCAACTGGGACCATATTAACAGTGTTCTCAATAGCAGGTATTTTACCTAGTTGAATAGAACTCTTTAAGAATCTGAGTAAAAAGTCGTCCGTATTCGATGAACCGTTTTTTGATGCACCAGTAACATAACCTGGTCTGATAATAGTACCTCTCAAACCTCTCTTCCCAGCTTCTCTAATGATGTGTTCAGCAACCCATTTCGATTGACCGTATCCACCAGTCAATCCAATAGCGGAACCCATAAGATCATCACTTTCTGGAAGACCCACCTTTCCTGTATTTATCAATGTGTCAGACAACTCAAAATAATGTGGTGTATCAAGAACAGAGGTAGAAGAAACAAAATTGAATAGTTTTGGTTTTCCAGTTAATGCCAAATTCATTACATTCAATGTAGAGACTACATTCGCATCTCTTAACTTTGCATATGGATAGACCCAGTGGACCAATGCACCATTATGAATGATGATATCAATATTATCTATTAATTTTTTCCATCCGTTAGCCCCTAGGCCAAAATCGGATTTTGTTAGATCACCAATCACTACCTCGATGGAATTTTTAAAATTATCTTTCCATGTCCCGTAAATAGTACCCGCTTTCTTAATTCTTTCTAGACCACTGGTTTGATCTTTCGCTCTCACATGCGCAAATATCTTGAATTTGACACCTGATATTTCACGTTGCAGAATATCAGACAATATAAAAGAACCTAGGAAGCCGGTTACACCAGTAACAAAAACATTAATGGTAGATGATTTGATATCAGATGGGTTTCCTAAACCATTTCTGGATGGATAAGAAGGTGGTAACATTCTGATTAAGTCCTCTGCATCTTTGGCATAGTCGGCAGTTAGTGCTGTAGTCTGTTCCTCTCTATAATCAGATGTTGTTTTTAACTTTTGAATTTCAGCTGCAAACTGTTTAATGGAAGGGAATTTGTATACAGTTCCTAAAGGAATGTCAATATTGAGTTCTTTCTTAACAGTAAAGATCATTTTTGTTGCTAATATAGAGTGCCCACCCAAGTCAAAGAAAGAATCGTCTGGATTGACTGAAGTTGGCATCGTTGGCAAACATTTTAACCATATGCGTAAAATTTCTTGTTCTTCTGGAGTGAAGTCAGAGAAGTTAGAATCCACATTACAATTCTCAGATACCAAAGCAAGCTGTTTTGCTGTTGGATATTGCAGTTTTGGTTTGTCAACTTTACCATTTGGGTTTAGTGGTAAAGTTGGTAATACTATTATCAGAGAAGGGATAGCATAACTAGCCAGTCTCTTTTTCAAGAAATTCTTTATATCAGTAATTAATGGACTGTAGGTTACCAATCCATTTACGACAATATCATCCTTAATACTTTCTGGAACTTCATTTTCATATTGTCTCAATTCTGGAATATCAAATCTAGGAACCATAAATGTTACCAAAGTCTTCTCACCTTCAAGATTGTTTCTTACAAGGGTAACATTTTCTCTAACGAGGGGATATTGTGATATGTGGGTATCAATTTCACCCAATTCAATTCTAAAGCCACGAATCTTGACTTGATCATCAGCTCTACCGCAACATTCACAATCTCCACTAGGTAAGTAACGGCCCAAGTCTCCGGTTCTATAAAGTCTGTCTCTTGGTCCTAGCCAGAATTTTCTCCATGGCTCACCAGAGTCCTTATCTAACGATTTCCAATGATCCTCTTCGACAAACCAATTTGTTACAAACTTTTCCTTATTCAAATCTGGTAGTCCCCTATATCCTTCAGCAAGACCGCCAGCACGAACATAAATTTCACCAACTTCACCAACACCACAGATTTGTGTCCTATCGTTCCTGTTTACAACTAAAAGCTGAACATTTTTCATACCTTTACCGGCCGGCATAACATCCTTCAATTTCTTCAAGAAATGAGGATCAGATGATCTAGATTTGACTTCGAAGTAAGAGACAGCACGTTGTGTTTCAGTAGTACCGTACATATTTACAATATGACAGTTTTCAGCCAAAGTTTGTAGTCTTAAGCAATCACGCTTAGTTAGAATATCACCGACAAAAAATGCATGATGTAATGAGGGAAAGGGAGTTGTAGCCTGCGCAGTTAATAACTGGCCCATTGCTGGTGTCAAATGGGTTACGGTACAGCCGTACTTGCCCATCCATTCGGCTAGTCTACCAGGAGTACCAATATCATCCTGTGTTGGAACATATAATTGAGCCCCCAAGAACAATGGTGTAAACATATCTCTTTGGATAGGATCGTGGGCGATACCGCTTAACATTGTAAACTTATCCTTTTCAGAAAGGTTAAACTGCTTAGACATCCAACTAAAGTAGTAAGCAAGGGAAAAATGTCTCCCAAGGACACCCTTAGGTATACCTTCTGAACCGGAGGTAAAGGATAACGTTGGATTAGAATCTGGACCAACGACCACGCCTGTCCTGGTGTCTCTTAGGTTAAAGTAAGGCTCTAAAACATCACCTGAAGTATTTAGCAGTACACCGCCTTCTACAGCCCCGTTTTCTTGAATAGCGATAGATGGGATCCGAGACACAACATCCAATTCGTTAACAATGTAATCTTCGACCAGTTGATCCAATTGGCCCGCGGCTCTAATTACGATTAAGCCTCTTGGTTTAGCTACATTTAGATAGACGGTTTGTCTAGCCGGTGGGTATGCAGGATCGATGACAGAAAAGGTAGCGCCGGCCTTTAAGACACCCATAACACATACCATCAGGTCAACACCACGAGATGAGTATATCATGACGACGTCGCCTCTTTCGATGCCTGTATTTATCAGGTAGTGAGCCACGACGTTAGATGCTTGGTTGATATCCTTGTAGGTAAAAGTACGTGCTATTTCGCTGTTCATTGGAGGGGTCTCGACAACACAGGGTCTTTCAGGAAAATTGTCTGCGTTGTCTTGGAAGATATCGTGAATACAGCCTACGAAGCCGCTCCAGTCCAAGTCCCTTGTTGGGTCAGGGAGGATAGAGGTCGACGAAGGAGTCACTAATGACACTTTGGTGAAGGGGACCAATGGATCTTCTATAACGTGGCTAACAAACTGTGTCAATTGATCCGCAAGGGTGGTAATCCTCTCTGGGGAATACAACAGCGAGTTGTACACGATTGAAACGGTGTCCTTGCCTTCCAACTGCAAGGCGATGTCGAGTGGACTGTATTGGCACTGATCCAGCGAGAACCGGCTAGGCGCGCCCGTTTCGACGCAGCCGATTCTGAACAGTTGTGGAGGTCTTTCCAGCCCGTTCTGCTTGGCCACAGCTTCGCTCAGCAGGTCGAAACTGTCGCAGCTTGGGACCTGCTCGAGCTCAGCCAGGTGTGCCACAACGGCATCAAACAGCTCTTGGAAGCTCCAGGTGGGCACGATGGTGAACCGCAGGACTTTGTTCCCGGAGAGGTACAGCACGATATCGTCATCTCCGGACACCCTGTAGACGAGCGCACTCCACACCGCTAGCACCAGCGCGTACGCATTTTTCCCGCCGGATTGGAACCCGTGTGGCAGCGCCAGCTGCGGTACCGAAAGAGCTAAGGATTGCTGTTTTACGAGCGGGTCCGCATGTGGACGCAGGTAATCGTGCGGCCAAACGGATAAGGTCGGGTTATCTAATCTCTGAGCCCAGGACATTTTGTGTTGTTGTATTTCGATCAAGAATAAGAAGTGAAAAAAACTGTCT
The DNA here is from genome assembly GCA_001039675.1 of Nakaseomyces delphensis CBS 2170. Lineage (NCBI taxonomy): Eukaryota > Fungi > Ascomycota > Saccharomycetes > Saccharomycetales > Saccharomycetaceae > Nakaseomyces > Nakaseomyces delphensis. The sequence continues at coordinate 89,817 of CAPT01000158.1, forward strand.
TCTCTTTTCTCTCTCTGCTATGTACCCTCCATCCATCTATACAGATATATATATATATATATATCTGTATAGATGGATGGATGGATGTATGTTGAGTCATTGAAAAAACATGTGACCATAAATTCCGACGGTTTAACGCGAACTTATTTTTCCCGACGGAAAATCCGAACATTTCCGTCGGGAAAAAAAAACAACCGAAAAAAAAATGAGTGACTGTACATCCGTACACCACTCCCATCCGTACACCCAAACTCAAAACTCAAAGGGAAAAATAGCAGAGTAGCTGTAATTACCGAATGCAGTAAGAAACGAAGAAAAAAGAAAGAAGGAAGAAAAAGTGAAAAAAAAGTGAAAAAAAACCAATCAGGTACCTTGTTCTGGGGGGAGAGAAAGGGTGCTGCTACTGCAGTTTCTGTGCGTTTTCCAAAGATTTGCCGTGCCCAAAAAAAAAATTTTTTCAAATTTTTTTTTTCAAAATGAAAAATTTCTTTTTTTTTTCTCTGTTTCAGATGGCGATGAGGAAAGAAAAAATTTTTCATTTAGTTGTTTCCAGAATAATATTTAAAGATCTTGGTTTTCCGTATTCACCTGTGAGAAAATAAAAACTTCTTTTTTTCTTTGTGCTTCAAATTTTTCCTCTTTTGTACTATAACGTTACAGTAAAGATAATTAAACAATGGGTAAGGAGAAGCAACACGTTAACGTCGTCGTTATTGGTCACGTCGATTCC